>VZQC01014630.1:1925578-1975786 GCA_009823505.1 Rhizomys pruinosus | reverse complement strand
GGTGAGGCTGGTAGAGGCGGTGGCCGGGCTGGTAGAGGAGGTGGCAGGGCTGGTAGAGACGGTGGCCGGGCTAGTAGAGACGGTGGCCGGGCTGGTAGAGGTGGTGGCCGGGCTGGTAGAGGAGGTGGCTGGGCTGGTAGAGGCGGTGGCCGGGCTGGTAGAGACGGTGGCCGGGCTGGTAGAGGTGGTGGCCGGGCTGTGCTCTCAGTGTGGAGTTCCTGTCCCAGTTCTTCCTACCCTCCCCACCTCTTTGCTACCTTGGGTGACGTTTGCTATGAGAGAAGAGCAGAGTGCTCGGCAGCCCCTGTACAGCCCCTGGGATGTCTGGGTGAAGGTGGGAAGGCCCAGGGACAGGGGCAGTTGTGTTCCAGGCTGCTGGTCATTTCAGCCTTTCCAGCTGGTGGTCAGCACTGGGGAGGCCCTACAATACCCCCCACACCACTCGGAGCAAGTTGAAGTGATGCTGCCCTCTGGCACCTGCAGGGATAGTGGGAGCCGACTTCCTGAGAACCTAGGCACAGTGAGCCAGCCAGCCTCATAGAAGCCTCAAGGAGGAAGAGCACAGGATGGGGGGGCCAGGCTGGCAGGCCTTCCACCTCCTGCCCCTGCCTCCATGGACAGGTGGGCAGCTGTGAAAGAGCAGTTCCCTGCTCTGGTGCTGTGACCCACTCGCAGCTCCTGACCGTTATCAATTACTCTGCCCAAGCAGAGCGCGCCCCGACAAGCCTCTGCTCCAACTGTAATTAATACTCCGGGGAGAACACGGTCTGGGTTTCCAGTCCTCCACACGCCCACGCTGCTGCCCTCCATTCTGCCTTCCATGTTATGGATCTGCTCCTTCCCTGGACTGCGCCAAACCTGGGCAGAAACCTGCAGGAAGCTGGGGGTGACGGAGGGAGCCTTTCCATCCTCTGCGATGCAGGACAGCAGAGCTGGGAGCTGTTTCCAGCCAGCTGCATCCAAGGTAACCCCTGATGGAAAGGTATGGCTAGGGCACGGGGGTTGGAAATGATCATGAGTTGGGGTTACCTCTTTGCCACCCACAAATTTGGGGATCATTTCCCTCTTTTTCATAATGACAGCCTATGTAATGTACTAGTACACACACACACACACACACACACACACACACACACACACTCGTGGCATCTGATTCTACTTGACATGCTCTCTAGCAAAGTAGAAGGGTTTGTGTCCCCTGAGGTAGTCGGCCAACACCCGGAAAAGTAACGATGTCCCTCAAAGGACAGCCAGCCAGAATGGGCAGGAAGGCTGAGTCCCCTGTGTCCTGCCTGTCCACCTTCTACATAGTAGGAGGCAACATGGTCAGGACATGACTCAGAAACCCAAGCCAAGAAGTCCATGCTTGACCATTGCCCAGGGACATGCTTGGCATGGAAAGAGCTGTGGCCAGGGTGCATCCGGGCCCATCCCAAGCCTCTTGTCACATGGCAATGCTGTGTCTGGAGAAAGAGGAGAGACGGAGGCTTCAGCTGGATATGGCTTAGGCGATCCCAGTGCGGGGACTGTGTTTGGAAGACTGGGTACTTCGCTTCCAACATGCCCTGCTCAGGGATTCATATCGGGGCTGTTGCCTACAATAGAGTGATGTGGTTAACAGAGGCCAGTCAGGCCAGTTGGGGACTGGGGTTCCCTCCCCCCCCAACCTCTGTTAGTCCACACTCTCTCCCTGTCTCTTTCTTTCCCTGTCTCTTTCTCTCCCTGTCTCTCTCTCTCCTTGTCTCTCTCTCCCTGTCTCTCTCTCCCTGTCTCTCTCCCTGTCTCTCTCTCCCTGTCTCTCTCTCTCCCTGTCTCTCTCTCCATCTCTCTCCCTGTCTCTATCTCTCTCCCTGTCTCTCTCCCTGTCTCTCTCTCCCTGTCTCTCTCTCCCTGTCTCTTTCTCTCCCTGTCTCTCTCTCCCTGTCTCTCTCTCCCTGTCTCTTCCTCTCCCTGTCTCTCTCTCCCTGTCTCTCTCTCCCTGTCTCTCTCCCTATCTCTCTTCCTGTCTCTCTCCCTGTCTCTTTCTCTCCCTGTCTCTTTCTCTCCCTGTCTCTCTCTCTCCCTGTCCCTCTCTCCCTGTCTCTCTCTCCCTGTCTCTCTCCCTATCTCTCTCCCTGTCTCTCTCCCTGTCTCTTTCTCTCCCTGTCTCTTTCTCTCCCTGTCTCTCTCTCTCCCTGACCCTCTCTCCCTGTCTCTCTCCCTGTTTCTCTCTCTCCCTGTCTCTCTCTCTCCCTGTCTCTCTCCCTGTCTCTCCTTATTCTTTGCACTCAAGTATCTCCTGAGAAGATACTCTCTGGAGTGGTCTTCGTACTGCTCTTCCCCCTAAATGCTGCCGCTGCAGTGTTTCTTTGCAAAGGAAACACAGGTATTGGTTTCCCCACCATGACCTCGAGAGTGCCAGGCCCCTGGGTGCCTCTGACAGCACCTTGGCCTGTCTTCTCAGGTACCCTGCTTCTTCCACCCTGGAGGTCTGAGGACCAGGGTGGACACATATCCAGGTGTCCCTGGGGCTGTGTGTGTGTGTGTACACCTGTGTGCATGTGCTCTCCAAAAGGCCATGTGGTCACTACACTAGTGGGTCTGAGTGCAAGGAGAAAGATCTCCCCTTCCAGGGAAGATGGAGAATCAAGGATGTATGTAGTCTCTCATGTGAAACAACAATAACCAAAACGTGACATTTAGCTACAAAGAGAGTCAGAAGTAGCCTAGCCTCATGATCAATGTTGGCTTGAGAAAGTTTTCAGGCCGTGGTGCAGGGCCTTGAGTCCGGCCCAGAACCTGCCGAGTTAAGGAAGTGGGGCTGTGAGGAGGACAGCAAGATGCCCAGAGCTGGACAGGATCCTGGGGCGAGGAGAGCACTGGCCAGGGGAGGAGCCTAGAGACTGGCTCCATCCACCACCCCACCAAGTATCACCCAACACAGGCACCAGAGGTGCAAACGTCCCACTCCCAGGGTGAGAGCCCCCGAAAGGCTTAGAAGCAGAGTTCCCAGCACCCATGTGGGGCATGGAGCAGCCACGTCCTCACCAGCCAGCAGAGAGGTGAGGCAAGTTGCAGTCCCTTGGGTACTGGGTGCAGCACATACCATTCCCCTTCAGAATGGGAATGCTCAGAATCTGCTCTGGGCCACTTGATAATGGGAAATAGGGTTGCAAAGGTCAGGCCATCTTCCAGTCACCTAACTGTACCCAGAACAAAGCTCAGGGTTGTGTTAGGGATACCCTGCTGCAGTCCAGACCAGCAGCCCGACATCTATACCCAGCTCCCAAAGAGTCAAAACTTACAACATCCAGCATCCAATCAAAAATTACCAGGTATGCAAAGAGACAGGAGATATGCCCGGAAATGAGGAGAGAAAAAAAAATCAATCATTTGAAACCGAGCTAGAACTGACACAGATATCAGAGTTAGCTGATGAGATTAAAACAGCTATTAGAAACTGTTCCGTATTCTTGAAAGTTAAGCAGTTACAGAAGTTATTAAAAAACACCCATATGAACTTATAGACATAAAAGCTATAATGTCTGAAATTATATTGGGAGAGACTAATGGCTGGTTAAGCACTGCAGAGGGATGAGCACTCAGGGACTGGAAGAGCTCAAAGGGAAACGCACCGCGGAGGAAAGAGGAAAGAAAGAGGAAGAAGGAAAGGCAGGGAAGCGCACCGCGGAGCAAGGGAACAATTTAGCATCCTTCTGTGAGTTTCTGACAGGGGTGGAAGGTAGAAGGAATGTTTGAAAGAAAGTGGGTTAAAATGTTTCCCAACATGACAAAAAATAAAAACACAGAGTCAGCAAGATGGCTTGGTGGGCTAAACCTGCTGTATAAATCTGGCAACCTGCACTAGATCCCTGGAATGCATGTAAAGGTAAAAAGAGAGAAAGAGGGGCTGGAGAGATGGCTCAGTGGTTAAGAGCACTGACTGCTCTTGCAGAGGACCTGGGTTTGATTCCCAGCACCCACATGGTGGCTAAAAACTGTCTTTAGCGTCAGGCGTGGTGGCTCATGCCTTTAATCCCAGCACTCGGGAGGCGGAGGCAGGTGGATCTCTGAGTTCAAGGCCAGCCTGGTCTACAGAGAGAGCTCCAGGCCAGCTGGCACTAAAGGGAGACCCTTTCTCAAAAAATACCAAAAAGAGAGAGAGAGAGAGCGAGAAAAGAGAGAAAGAACTCTGCGAAGCATTCATGTGTGTCAAGACATGGATTCCCTTCCTCACATTAAATGAACAATTCATAGATATGGGTTTGGGGAGATGGCTTAGTACTTAAGAGCACTGACTGCTCTTGCAGAGGACCCAGATTTGATTCCCAGCACCCACATGACAGCTAACATCTGTCTATAACTCCAACTCCAGGGGATATGATGCCCTTTTCTGACCTCCACAGGCATTGCATGACACAGGAGCACTTAGACACATGCAGGCATAACACTCATACACATAAAATAAAATAATAGTGTGTTAAAAAATTCATAACTCTAAGAAGCTTGATAAATCCGAGCCCAAGAAAATGGGGGGAAAAAGATGCCTATGCGAATCATAATCAAATTGCTAAGCCAGTAATGAAAAGAATCTTAAAAGCAGAGAGAATGGGACTAGAGAGATGGCCTAGTGGTTAAGAGCGCTGACTGCTCTTGCAGAGGACCCAGGTTTGATCCCCAGCACCCACATGGTGGCTGAGAACCGTCTTTGACTCTAGTTCCGGGGGAATCCAACACCCTATTCTTGCCTCTGCAGCATCGCATAACACGGATGCACAAACCCGCATGCAGACAATACATTCATACACATAAAAAATAAATAAAATTATAAAAAAAGCAGACAGAGAGGCCCAGTGAGATGGCTCAGTTCATGATGGTGCTTGTCACCAACCTCGACCACCTGCATTCAATCCCCAGGACCTACGTGCTAGAAGGAGAGAATTGATCCCACAAGTTGTCTTCTGAGCTCTACACACAAGCCATGACTGTGTGCCCCACTACAAAAAATAAATAAATATAATTCAAAAATATTTTAAGGAGATTTTTTTGAGAGAGGGCTTATCAGTTAAGGGCACTTGCTACTCTTGCAGAGTATCTGGGTTTGGTCCCCAGCATCCACATTGGGCAGCTTACAACCATTGTAACTCCAGTTCCAGAGGATCTAATGTCCTCTCTTGGCCTCTGTGGGCACTACATGCAGGTGGTATACATGTTGGGAAACACTCATGAAATAAATCTTTTTAAAAAGAGCAGGGCTGGCAAGATGGTTCAGTGGGGAAAAGTACTCACCACCAAGTCTGACGACTACCTGCAGGTCACAGAGCACAATAAGTAAAGAAATAAATACATAAATGTAATAATAATAATAAACCCCAGTAAAGTGGCACTGGGTGGGAGGTTGGAATGGAAGGGATTCTACAAAAACAAGTTGCATTGAACACCACACCCAACATGAGGCTTTCTGATCTGGAAACATGCAAGGGTGTCAGCACTTGTCACTTGTGTTCAGGGCTGTGCTCACTACAGCCAGTGAGATGAGGCCTGAGAAAGGAAAGCCATCTGGATTGGAAGAGACAAAAGGACAATCTATGCAGAGAACTGGACAGAATCTACAGAGAGACTATAGGAACTAGTAATGGAGTTTAAGATACCAGGCTGCAGGATACAAGATCAATACAGGCAGCCCAGTCGATTTGATCTCTGTGACTGGCAACATTGGAAATTGAAAGGAAAATGCCATGTAAAATGATATAAAAATACAAAAAGCTTAGGAATAAATTTTCCAGAAACAAGCAAGATCCATCTACTGAAGGTGACACAGAGATTAAAGATGTCCTCAGTGTGGAGGTGGACTTTGCATGTGAGACAGAGGGCTGGTCTGTGTTGGGTATGAGTGATCTGGAGATACAAGCCTGCTTGAAATCCTAACAGGCTTTCCTTCTTCCTTATTCGAAATTCACATTTACTGGTTCTAAGATTCAGATATGAATCTAAGGTGTTTAGAATAGTCAGTACACCTTAAACTTACCATAAGGCTCATAGGCGGCCATTTTTGTGCAAGTGTAGAATGTCCTTTGAGTATATTTCCTCCATACCTTGCTGCCCCCTTCCTTCTCTCTTTGCTCCCCTACACCATTTAATTTTCTTTTTAAAAAATTTTTTATTTTATGTGTACGAATATTTTGCCTGCATGTGTATAAGTGCACCATGTGTGTTCAGTACCCACAGAAGCCAGAAGGGGGCATTGAACCCCCCTGTAAGTGGAATTACAGATGGTTGTAAGCTGTCATGTGTGTGATGGGAACCAAACCTGAGTCCTCTGCAAGAGCATCCAGTGCTCTTAATTGTTGAGCCATCTCTCCAGTCCCATTACATTCTTTAAATTATTATTATTATTATTATTATTATTATTATTATTTGATTATTTTACTGCTGGGTGTTTTGGCACACGCCTTTAATAATAGCACTTGGAAGGCAGAGGTAGGTGTATTGCTGTGAGTTTGGGCTCTACATAGCAAATTCCAGACTACATAGTGAGACTTGTCCAAAAGTTTTCCATTTATTGTGTGTGTGTAGACATGTGTGTGCATGTGCATGCATGTGCCCATGTAGAGGTCAGAGAACAACTTGTGGAAGTTGGTTGTCCAACATTTAGGTCCTAGGGATTGAACTCTAGTCATCAGGATTGGCAGCAAGCACCTTTACCTACTCAGCCATCCCACCAGTCCTTCCTTTTACTTTCATGTCACTTGTATAGATTTAATGTATCTATACAAAAATCTGGGGCCCGCAAATGACAGGAAAACATGGGAGATTTTTTTTTTCTGAGACTGGCTTAATTTGCTTAATATAATTATTTCCATAGCTTTTAATTGGTTTGTGTGTTGAGACAGGGTCTCATTATATAGCCCAGGCTGGACTTCAACTTGTCATCCCCTCCCCTCAGCCTCCAGAGTGCTGAGATTACAGCCCTGCTCCATCAGGCTTGGTGCCAATACAACTTTGAAAAAGAACAAAGAACACAAAAATGACTCAATCTCAGCGCTTCCTATGAAGCTACAGTAATTGTGGTTGTGTGATGGCACTGGCCTGGAGAGAGACCAGTGGAGTAGAATACCAAGTCCAGAGAGAGAAGAAAACTGCATAAATACGACAGGTGGTTTTTGACAAGGCTGCAAGGGCAATTCAGTGGAGAAAGAGTAATCTTTTAATAAGCAATCATAAAACTATCACAACCCACAAGCAGAAAGATGAGTTCCAGTCCACACCCCACGCCTCACACAGATGCTAACTCAAGATAAATCATAGATTAAACATAAAACCTGAAACTAAAGAGGCTGAAAGAAAGCTTGAAGAAAAAAAACCACGTTTGTTAGTTGGGTCAGGCTCAGATGTCTTAAGTATAATATCAAGCACATGATCTGTGGGTAACAAAATGATAAATTGGACTTCATCATAATTTTAAAATTCTGCTTTCAAAAGATACTTGAGATGATGAGATGGCTCAACAGGTAAAGGAACCAAGCCTGGTGACCGGACATAAATAGTGGAAGGGGAAAACTAATTCCCACAAGTTGTCCTTGACCTCTGAATATGAGCTGTGGTGCATGCACACACACACACACACACACACACACACACACGCACATGAGAAATAAATTAATTAAATTTAAAGGACACTCTTAAGAGGATAAAAAGGCAAATCTGAGAAGAGGACTGGCGAAGTTCTGAGTGATGAGGGCTTGTACCCAGGCTCTGCAAAGTTCTCCCCAAACTCAACAAGGCAACAAGCAGCTCAGTCAGGAAACAGGAAGCTAGAACAGGTGAAGCTTCATCAAAGACCAAGGATCTCACATCAGTGGTTACTAGGGAAACACAAGCTAAACAGCGCCCCTAGTAAAACGACTGAAAGGAATAAAGACAGGTGTGCAAGAGGATGGGGAAGAGCCACTATCCTCACACCTCACACCAGGAATGTGAGCCTTGGGGCACATTCACTAGAGGACAGAGCCAGTTCATGTCTACGTATTTTATTCTGGCCAACTTAGTAAAAGTACTTGCTGCGCAAGCCTGATAACCCAAGTTTGATCTTTGGAACCCACACAGCAAAAGGCAAGAAATGACTTCTGTAAGCTGTTCTATGACCTCCACACATGTGCTATAGCATGTGTACCATACACACACACACATACCCATAATATGCATCATGCACATATCACATGCATCATACACATAATATCATGCACATACAACATGCACACACATCATATACATATATACATATATCACACACATCATACACATCATAAATACATCTCATGCATCATACTAACATAGACATACCACACATACATCATACACACATCATATACATATCACACATATAATATAATGTCATATACACATCATTTACACACATCACATACATTATACACACATCATTGACAATAATATATACATCATATACACATCAGAAACATCACATACACATTACACACATATTGTATATACATCATGTACATGCCATATGCACACATATCACACACATAAGACACACAGACATCATGTACACATACCATGCACAGACATTACAAACACATCATGCACATGCATGATATACATACCATATGTACATGCATCACAAACACACCATACACACATCATATATACACATAAATACATCATATAAACAAATCATATAGACAGATCATACAAACATACCATGTACACATATGCACAAACAACAAAATAAAAGCTTTTTTAAAAAAAACATTGCCAGGCGTGGTGGTGCACCCCTTTAATCCCTGCATTCAGGAGGAAGAGGCAGGTGGAACTCTGTGAATTCAAGGCCAGCCTGGTCTACAAGGTGAGTTCCAGACCAGCTGGGGCTACAGGGAGACCCTGTCTAAAAAACAAACAAACAAACAAACAAACCACATGTTTGCATGAAGTCTCAAATGGAAATTTAGGTGTTTACATGAAGACACGCACAGACGCTCAGGTGAGCCTCACTGATCAGCCCCAACTGGAACCTTCCATGTGTCGCTCAGGGAGTCAAGAGGAAGCCAATAGGGCACATTTGTAGCTCCACAGTGTGGAGGAATCTCAAATCAGTCACACCCAAGAAAGAAGCTAGGCAGAAGAGAATGCGGGAGACATACATCTGCTCACATAAAACTAGAAAATACAAGCCGGGCATGGTGACACATGCCTTTAATCCCAGCACTCTGGAGGCAAAGGCAGGCAGATCTCTGAGTTTGAGGCCAGCAGGGTCTACGTATTGAGTTCTAGGCCAGCTTGGGGCTACAGAGAGACTCTGCCTCAAAAAACAAAAACGAAACAAAACAAACAAAACAAACCTTCTGGGAGATACAGACTCTGTGAGCAGCAGCTGGCCAGGAGGAGGAGGGACTGAGGATGTTAGCAGGAAGAGATCACAGGAGCGTGGAGGCTCCAGGGGCATGGGCATGTCTTTGTGGCACTGTGTCATGGGCACAGACATGTACTAAAACTCACCCAGCCATGAGCTCCATGTGTGTTTATTATATGTCCATAAATTTATTAATGCTTCTAACAAAAACAAGAGAGAGATGGCTCAGTGGTAAAGTGCTCGCCTTGCCAGCGCCAACACCTGGGTTTGATCCTTAGAACTCACGCAGAAAAAGCCAGGTTGGTGATACACATGTGTAATTTCCGTGCTGGGAGGTAGAGGTGGGTGGACCTCGGGGCTTGGTGGTCAGCCAGGCTGGCCTACCAGGGCTCCAGGCCCATGAAGCCAATGTGAGACCCTGTTAATAAAAGGAAAAAGGAGAAGAAAAGAAAAAAGAAAGACAAAAAAGTATATCGCATCCAAGGTACACATACACACATGTACCTCCATGCATGAACACACACACACAAGTATACAAAAATCCAATAATGGAGAAAACGGCAGCATTGTTAGAATGCAAACAGATTCTTTATCCTACAAATGGACTCATCCAAGACTCATTTTACCAACATGGCACCTTAGGAAGCCTGACACCCTCCTCTCAGGAAAGGAGACAATTTCACCATGTCTCCTCTCGTGGGGGATTGTGGCTGCCACTCACAGACATGAGGCGGCCACTCAGTGGGGCCTGTCATGTAGTGTCCACCAGGAGAAGACCACGGCCAGTGAGCAAAGTCCAAGGACCTGCCTCACAGACAGGCTGTGTGGCCCCATGAGGGCTGGCTTCCACCAGGGACCTCCCTGTCATGTGGCAGAGCTGACTTCTGAGCCAGGGGTAGTTTGGGACAAACACAACTCGAAGGACATCACTGAGCTTGCTTTGGGGACACACAATGCCCCAAATCTTCCGATCCACTTTCCGTTTCTGGTGTTAAGAATACATCTTAAGGCCCTCGTCACGTGCCATCTGCTGAGCTTGAATGTCCCACCAACAAAAACTCATGTGGAAATTTAATTACAGTAACACTATCAAGAGGTGACTTGGCCACAAGGGCTCCACCCTCATGGATTTGGGGGGTTGGTACCCTTACAAAAGGCTGGGCTATGGGGTTGGGGAAATGGCTCCCTGGGGAAAGTAGTTTCTGTGCAATCATGAAGATGTGAGTTAGAATCCCACATATCATACATGTATATACCCCCAGTCCCTATGCCCTCCCTACATTATACACACCACACCTCACATAATGCCCCCAAGGGGCAGGTTGTCTCCCTCTCTCCTTCTGCCGTATGCTGACTTTAACACTGGGTGGCCCAGCCATGAGAACTGTGAGCTGTGAGCCTATAAGGATTTTTTGTTTGTTTGTTTGTTTGTTTGTTTGTTTTTGGAGACAGGATCTCATGTAGCCCAGGCTGGCCTCAAACTTACCATGTAGCAGAGGATGTATACCATGCTGGGAATGGAACCCAGGGCCTCGTACATGCTAAGCAAGTGCTCTATCCACTGAGCTGCATCTGAGCTCCATTTGCGCTCTTCCTGAATTATCTGGCACCAGGAATTCTGTAACAGTCGCACAACTAAGACCCTGCCTCAGACCCAGGAGTCCATCTTCAGGCCCTGCCCCTGGGGCTGCAAAGTTACATTTTCTAATTTTGTTTACAACAAATCTGTGTTCTCTGGGTCACAAGTATCCAAAGTAAAACGCAAGCGAATCAGGAAGGAGGGGAGCCCATGGACAGCGGGCTGGGAGGAGAACCTGCTTGAGCAACCGGTGTCCACTGGCAGTGACCAGCTTCCCACTGAGGGTCAGCACCAAGAACTGATCTAGTTTCCATAGTACCTGCCTCCAAGAGACCAGGCTAAGGAGGGGAGTTGGACCACTCGGAACCAGCAAGCTTGGGGCTGCCCTTGAACCCTAAGACCTTGCTGCCCAGGGCATTGGCAGCCACACACTGAGTAGCTGGGGGGCGGGGCAAGCAACCAAGGAGACCAGAGAAGGGAAAGTGGGAGCAGGGGTGGCAAGAAGGAGTCCTCGATGCTGCAGAGAAAATCTCCCTGGACCGCTGGCCAGCCCTTTCAGGGTCTCTGCCCCCTGTGCCTCCTTCCTGAGCACAGTCTGAACCCATCCACTGGGAGATGAGAGAGGAGACACCAAATCTTCCTTGCCATCCCCCCAACCTCCCCCCCACCCCCCGCCCAGCGAGCGGGAAATCCCAGCAATTCCTGGTGTTCACCAGCAGCAGCTCCCAAGATGTTCAACATGCTCATATCTGTCAAAAACCATTCAGGAAGAAAAGAGAAAGTCTTTATACCTTTTATTCAGCCAATTTTCCCCGAGGCGCTCTGGGATCTCTAAGAAAAGAGAAAAAGAAAGCAGAAAGAATTGCAATCAGCTTGGACCTTGTGCATCCATCACAAAGCTGGGGCACTGCTGGCTGGCTCAGGGGAGACTGGGGGGGGGACCATGTTCCCTTGGGAGGAAGAAGCTTGCCCAGGTGAGCTAGCTCCCACTGCATCTCAAGCTCCAGGCTGAAGGCATCGTTTAACACACAAAGATGGAGGGAAACAGAAGCCAGGACATCGCTCTGTCTTCCCAACTCACTACCTGAAACTCTGGGATGTGGCTCTCTGTTTTACCCTTTCTTGGCCCCCAACCCCAAGCAATCCTGAGGGTGGCACAAGTGCCAACTCTGAGGATGGTAGCCTCAGGTTGCTCTACCACTCAGCACTTGGGAGGTCACTGTGTCCTACATGTGATTATCTTGTGCAGATATATTTTAATACCTATTAAAGGAAAGGCAACAAATGGTGCCACATCCATAATCCATTTTATTTTAGATTTTGAATTACACGTATGAGGGTGGTATGTGTTTATGTGTGCAGGTGCCTGCAGAGGCCCGAAGAAGGTGTCAGATTCCCTGACAGGCAGTTGTGAGCTGCTTGACATGGGTGCTGGGAACTGAACTCAGGTCCCCTAGAAGAGCAGCAGGTGTTCTTAACCTCTGAGCCATCTCTCCAGCCCACCCCCCTGCCATCCATTATCTAAAAGCAACACTGTGTATTGTTTGGAGTTAGGGATGGCTTTCAGTAGCTTACATCACAGGGGCAATTTGGGACTTAGGATAGACTGGTGGGGACCACGCACTTGTTGACACTGCCATCAAGGGATTGCAGCCAGAGAAATAAAAGTTCTTGAGCTTTCACATCTGTGATGCCTCTAATTCTGAACCTCTCAGGAGGCCACTTGGGAGCTCAGAAACAAAGATATGTGTGTGTTGTGTGCGTGTGTGTGTGTGTGTGTGTAAACCTAAATGTGTGTATCATGTGCTTTGCTGTTTAAACTTAGATTTTCTTAGTTTATTTTAGTCATCTCAGAATTTTCTATTTTCTTTTTTTTATAAATCTTTTTTTAAATTTTATTTATTTATTTTTTTATGTGTATGAATGTACTGTCTGCATGCAGGTCTGTGCACCTGTGTCATGCAATGCTGCGGAGGTCAGAAGAGGGTGTCGGATTCCCCTGGAACTGGAGTTCTCCTGGAATTGGAGTTACAGAGGGTTCTCAGCCACCATGTGGGTGCTGGGGATCGAACCCAGGTCCTCTGCAAGAGCGGTCGGCACTCCTAACCGCTAGGCCATCTCTCCAGCCCCAGAATTTTCTATTTTCTATGCACACAGCTTCTGCATCTTCTTCATTGTGGTAATGTACGCATACAGCAGTTGTCACTTCAGTCCAAGGCATCCATGTGCCATCTCCACTCTCTACTTCTAGAATGTTCTCATTGACCCATAGCCCATGTATATGTGGATATGTGTGGGTTTTGTGTTTATTTATGTGCATGTGTGTATGCCTGCTTATATCCATAAACACCATGTGCATGCAGTACCCACAGAGCCCAGAAGAGGGCGTACAGTCTCCTGGAACTGGAGTTACAGGAGATTGTGAGCTTCTCGATATAGGTGCTGGGAGCCAAACCTGGGTCCATGCAAGAGCAGCAGCAAGTGCTCTTAACCACTGAGCCGACTCTCTAGCCTCTGCATGTGAGATTTTTTTCAAAATATTTTATTTATGTGCATGAGTCTTATGCCTACATGCATGTAAGTGCACCTGTGTTGTGCAGGGCCCATGAAGGTCAGAAGAGGGTAGCAGATCCTCTAGAACTGGAGTAATGGATGGTTGTTAGGCACCATGTGGGTGCTGGGAACTGAACCCAGGTCTTGGGTGCTGGGAACTGAACCCTGTTCCTCTGCATAAGCAGCCAGTGTTCCTAATTGCTGAGCCATCTCTCTAGCCCCTGCCGGTGAGTTTTTTAAACTTAGTGAAACAAGATGAAGTGAAGTGCTCTTGGGCTGGAAAGTATTTGGACTGAGTGCTTTTCTTGAGCTCTAGAAAAATTACTGTCATAATCTCTACCCACATGGCCATAAAGAGCAGGTTGGGTGGCCATTTATTTTGCTCATGCAGCCCTCATGGCCGTGAGGGGGGCCTCTCTCCTCCCAGCTCTACTTTTCAGATGAAAAGGCCAAGGTCTAAACTGGCACTGCTCCTGCCCCAAACCTCCCATAATCACGCAACAATTCCCCTGAGTCAGGGCCTGCACAGTGGCCTCTCACAGGTAGGAAGAAGGGTCCTGCTCCGTGTGAAGAAAGAGTAGAAACAGGCAGACAGTGAAGCACACAGGTCCCGGCTGGCTCACCCCTGGAGTCTGTGGGAATCTCTGTGGTAGCCTTTCGGTGTTTCATAGGCACCCCTCCACCTCTTCCACAGGGAGGGCTGTGGGTCAAAGGGTAGCTGAACTTGAAGCAGAACCGGGAACAGGGAGGTCCCTAACTGAGGGGGTCCATCCAGGTAAGATGGATTTCCACGTGTAGCTTACAAAGTGACTGAAGGAGGAGGTGGGGCAGAATGCACCTGCTGCCTCTGTCGGCCTGGGGATAGTCTCAAGCAGACTCACTTCTTGGTTTCCCTTCACCAAAGGACTTATCTTCTTGACTGACTTAGTTCCATTCCAGTCAGCCCTGCAGAGCCAACGCAGCCAGAGCTGTGGATGGGCAGCCACGGCTTATGGAAGGAAAGGGCCGGCTGCCCTGCTGGGGTAGATAGCGGGACAGGGCTGCTGGGAGAACTTGGGATGCAGGTCCCTTCCTCCTCATCTCTGTCTTTCCTCTACTTGGATGAGCTTCACACACCTTTCCTCCACCAGTGTTCCCCCAGGCCCACATCTGAGCCCCTAGAGTGCCTCCAAGCCTGGGGCACCTTGGGCTCTGGGATGCCTAGTCTCTGCATGACATTGGCACTGATGAACATGGGAGAAGAGGGCTCCTGTACCCCCCTTCCCAGCCCCTGCTGCCCTGTTCCAAGTCACTCCTCAGGTCCCTTGAGTTCCTTTAAAAATATATTTATTATTATTATTATTATTATTATTTCCCTTGAACTCACAGAGATCCACCTGCCTCTGCCTCCTTCTCAGGATTAAAGGCGTGCGCCACCATGCCAGGCTTAAAGATGGTTTTTATCCGCCATGTGGGTGCTGGGAATCAAACCTGGGTCCTCTGCAAGAGCAGTTGGTGCTCTTAACCACTGAACCATCGCTCCAGCCCCTATTATTATTTTCATGTGTATTAGTGTATTGCCTGCGTGTAAGTAGGTGCACCTGCGTCATGCAGTGCCTGCAGAGGTCAGAAGGGGGCATTGGATCCCCTGGAACTGAAGGTAAGGATGTTTTTTAGCTGCCATGTGGGTACTGGGAACCAAACCTGCAAGAGCAGCCAGTGCTCTTAACAGCTGAGCCATCTCTCCAGTCCCCTGTTCCTTGAGTTCTTACGAACGAGTCTCTTGGTTCTTACTTGGTCAAAGCCAAATGTTTGGCATGTAGCCCCAGCCACACTGGGCGGCTAGGAGGCCATCTCCATCTCCTAAGTGCCTCTGCATTCAGGAAGCAAAAGGACTGGAGGAGAAATTTGAGGCTGGTGAAATGAATTTGTCCACTAGATATGACAGCTGCTCCATTTTCCTAGGTACCAAGGTCTGCTTGTCAGTTATTCTGTCATTTCTCCAGGATCACAAAGCTCTCCTCTGAGCCTCTCTGGAGGTCAGGCTATGTGAGAGGAAGTCTGTCCTGTGTGGATGGGGCTCTTAAGCCAGGTGAGGAGAGGCTCCCTGGGCTGGGGTCCTGCCATTCGTGTTTGTGGTTGGGACACATTCAGGCTGGCCCCCTTCCTCTGCCCCCCCTACCCCGGCGTCTCCCATCGTCCAACTCTTCTTCCTGCACTCTGACATGCCTGTCCCACCTGCCTATTCTCTGGAGGAGAAGCAGCCCAGGGTTTAATCCCAGGCCACCTTGCCGATGCTGTCCATGTGCTCACTGGACGGTCGCAGCTTGGACAGTGCTCAGCCTACTGCTCGTGACTCCTGATCCCAGGCCACCTTGCCAATGCTGCCCATGTGCTCACTGGACGGTCACAGCTTGGACAGTGCTCAGCCTACTGCTCGTGACTCCTGCTCTCAGTCACTCGGGGCCATTTTTGTCTCTGGATCAGATCCAGGAAAGATCATCCAGTTGGCCACGGACTCTCCCAGGGCAGCTGTGGACACACTGTCCCAACAGAGTGAGTTAGCAAGCCTGATATTCTGCACACTCTGGCTCGCTGTGCATTGCCCATGGGCTACAGACTGCCAGCTTCCCCTGGGAGCCTGGGTGGGCAGGAGGGAGCCAGATGGGCCTTTGTTAGGCATCACCTCCCTGTCCACCCTCTGGCCTCTCATTTGCTTCCTCCTCTATGGGCAGAGATTATATCTCAGGGGTCCCGTGATGTCCCCCAAAACCTGGCATGAGGTTGCCACAGAGAAGAGTAAGTGGGTGTTTGCTGAGTGAGTGAGAATGTATGAACCAGCAGACCAGACATTTGTGTTAAAGAGCAGCATCGGTGGGGGGCTCAGCACTTAAGAGCGCTGGCTGCTTTTGCAGAGGACCCAGGTTCAGTTCCCAGCATCCAAATGACAGCTAACGACCACCAGTAACTCCAGTTCCAGGGGATCTGACTGGTGCTCTTCTGGCCTCCACAGGCACTGTACATGAATGATGCACTTACATACATGTAGGAAAAATAGTCATACGCATAAAATAAATCTTTAAAAAGGAAAGTGGGACCATTCCCCCTTAGAGGAAGAACATGTGTTCCTGGCGAGCACTGTACAGGGAGATTCGTCCATCCCTAGACGTCCTCTGTCCCTTCCCTCCCTACTCCCACGCAGTCCCCAGCTTAGCCTGCCCGCATCCCTCGGGGGGGTCCCAGGGCCTTCCCTGGCAGTTCTCCTGGAGACCTTTCCTGTTCTTTTTATCTAATACCATTCACAAGACAGAGCTTCTCCCCCCGAAAGCCCTACAACCCTGCTCTCTTCTACCCATCAAGCATTTTGCTCTTTAGAAATTAAGCTTGGACCTGCTTATGTGACCCTTGGAACGAAAGAAGACATCTCTATTAGCTAAACCCATTTTCAGTGTGATCACTCAAAGCAACCTGGCAGAAAAAGCATCTCTGCTCATCGCAACCCAGACGACTCCCACTTGCAGGCAGCTCTCAGCTGCGGTGGCCTATACGGCCCTCTCCTTCCCTCCTCAGCTAGGTGCCCACTTGGTAGATCGAGGGTGGCACTGAGAAGGCCTGGGGAAAGACTATGTGTTCGGTTTTGACAAGTTAGGGCATCCGTGTGCAAGTCGGAGGTGTCGCTAACACTCAGTCCACGCACACAGTTCCCCGCTCCACCCCCAGCATTCCTTACTCTATCTAATTCTCTAATAAGGGCTTCAGCACCTGGACCTAATAGAACAGACATGGCATTGTGCAAATTCCTGCAGACAGCAGGGGACCCTCTTACCAGGAGGGGCCGGCTGGAGGAGTCTTTTGCCTTTACTAGCAGGGGCTTGTTGGGAGGGGGTCTGCTGAACAGAGTCCACCTTACCCCCACCACCTGCTCCAGAGCCCTCTTAGGAGAGCAGCTGCCTGGAGGGTACAGAAGGGGCTTGCAAACCCCACTTGGGTGGTGCTTTGATTTTATTAAACGATCCATTTCTGCTGTCTCCCTGAGGGGGAATGGAGGTGGAGGGCACAATTTTATAAGTAAAAAATTAACTAGGGGTGGCGGCTTGAACACAACTTCTGATGATGTGACCATTATGGGGGAGCCATGTGGATTTAACGTCGTTTTGCTTCTAAGAAATTCACCTGTAGAGAGCAGGGAGGGGTGGGAAGGGACAGGAGGTGGGGAGGCGTCAGGAAGGGGAGGGAGGGGGATGGGAGAAGAAGTGGGAGAGAGGCAGAAGGAAACAGGAGTAGGGGAGAGAGGCCCCTCAGTTATGGGCCTGAGCCACTGCCAGGTGGACAGAGACTTCTATCAGGTTCTGGCCACCAGAGCCACTGGAGTGGCCTGGAGCTCTGCGCATGCCTCTGCCTATAAGTCTGTGGGAAGACCCCCCCCCCCACTGGGCTTCCCAGGGCAAAAGTGAGAGGTTTCTGTGCGTGGAAGCCTGGGCAGGGTTCAGCACCCCACTGCCCATAATCCCATCTCAGGATCCCTTGAGGTCCTCAGGCCTTTTGTCCTGCTGGAGTAGGGCCCGAATGGACACCACTGTGGACCCTGAGACCAGCACTCCCAGCCACACTAGCTGAATGCCATGCAGCATGTGCCGTCTTGTGCCCTCCTGGGGTTATGCCACTGATGACATCACTGTGGGTCTGTATCAGAATCATCTTGTTTCTAGACAACAAATCTGAGGCTCAGAGAGGTGCAGTGGCTTGTTCCAAGCCCCACAGCCACTGAGAGCTGGAGCCGGACTTCAGATCAGACCTTCTGCCCACAGGGTCTCTCTGGGCCATTTCCTTTGCTGTGCATGGGGCTCAGCAGGATGGGGCCTGAACTGTCAGCTCGTGTGTGGAGAGCAGGCCCACCCACTCTTGGAACAGACCTTGCTGCACTCAACCCGACGATTGCTGGCTCCAGTTCTGAGCAGCTCTTAGCCTAGGATGTGAGCTGCCTCGGCACCCAACATTAGCTCACAGTCCTCTTCTGTCTGCAGTCTCTGGGGTATTTCCACTTGGAGCATCCACAGACAGCTGCTCTTCTGCTATCCTGCACTCTCTGCAAGGCCTGTGCCTTTACCAGTGGCTACTGTCTAAGCCTGGGGAGCTGAATTTTCAGGTCTTCCTGCTGCATGTGAAGCTCCATCCATCCGTGGGTGGACTCAGCTAGCACCTTGTACCCCAGGTAGGCAGGGCTGGGGGAAAAGTCACTTTTACACATGCTGATAAGGGAGCTTACTGACCCCAGAGACAGTTGGATGGCTGTTGTATAGGACCGTCCTCTGACAGGTCCTCCTGACTCAGCTGTGTCCACTGGGCACAGATGATCACAGATGGGCCTGTTGACTGGTCATGCCCGCCCCACTGGATGGATAGAGGGGCAGGGAGAGTCCAGCCAGGAGGGCACAGCCACACCCCCTAACCCACGATTAGCAAGTGGCCTGGGGATGGGCTGGGGAAGCTAGGGCAGGCCCTCTCACCATTTTTGTGGCTAAGGGGAGGTCTCCATTCGTGCCTGGGTAGAGACTTTCCCTGGCAGGCTTAGGTGGAGAGCATCCATAGTCCTGTAAGTAAACCCTCACCCATTGCTCTGTAACTGCCTAGTCAATGCACTGGTATTCCATTTTTGTGGAACCATACCTCAGTTTGTTGTTGAGACCCAGGGAAGGGGAGTGGATGCTGTCTACACCTTCCCCAAGGAATTTTAGCATCAGTAGCCCACAGTTCAAGGAGGCTTACAGTTCCTAAGCTGGGTCATGAGCACTACTCTGGACTGTCTCCTGCCTTTGAGTCCACCAGGTGGAATAATAGCCCAAGAGCTAATGTTCCCACAGTGACCACCCTGAGACAAGCATAGCCAAGGCCAGAAAGCCCAGCACTGCCCAAGAATGGGTGGCAGAGAGGACAAGCGACCCTGCTGTAGGGGAGGAAATATCCAGAGGCTCAGAAGCCCAGAGGCCTGGAGAATTCTCAGATCAGCAGGTCGCAGCACACAGGGCCCAGCATTGCGCTGTCTTGTCCTTCCGTAAGTGGTGGAGATAGATACCAGCCATGCTGGGCAGAAGAGTGTCTCCCTGACATTTGTGCCCACCCAGAACTTGAGATTGCAGCCGTATATGGAAATAAGGTCTTTGCAGAAGTAATTGGTTATGGGAAGGTCATACTGGATCAGGGTGGGACCCAGTCCAAGAAGAGAAGACAGAGACAGAGGTTGAGGAAAGGCAGGGATCACACCACTACCCAGAAGCTCACAGTCTCGTAGGGTTCTCCTAGAGCTTTCAGACACAGTGGGTCCTGCCCCGCCCCAGCTCCAGAATCTGCCTTGTTTCCCAGAACTGGGAGAGAAAACATTTTCGACTTTTAGGCCACCAGGTTTCTGATCATGTGTCTTGGCAGCCACAAGACAGTCATCACCAGCCTTTCTCCCTGGCCTCAGGCCAGTCCCCCGGAGGGTGGGGACATCCACCTGCACCTGCTCATCGTGGCCCTGCTGGGCCTGGACTCCAGGCTGCAGTGACTCTGTCCTCCTTAGTCACTGCTTTCCATGGCATGACAGGATCCTCAGTCACCCCTGAGCTGTTCACTCTTATGTAATCTTAGGGACCAGTGAGCCATCCCCACCCCTACCCCCCATCATGAGCTGTTTCCCATGGAGCTCAGGCTGGGCACCATCCTAGCCCCACCCAGCCCCACCCTGAGAAATGACCCATGGGCCCAGGAAACCTAGAAAATCATTCTCTTGAGTATCTTGTAGATTTTTTCTTATTATGGTATAATGCAGAAAACACTGACCACCTTAACCACAGTGTGTGTGTGTGTATGTGTGTGTGTGTGTGTGTGTGTGTGTGTGTTGGTGTGAATGTGCACCACCTGCATGCAGAGCCAACAGAGGCCAGAAGAGGACACCAAATCTCCTAGAGCTGGAGTTACAGGCTGTTGTGAGCCACCCAGTGTGAAGGCTGGAAACAGAACTCAGGTCCTGAGCAAGAGCAGTATGCTCAAACCACTGAGCCACCTTTCCAGCTCCTCAACCATTTCTAAATGTATGAAGCGCCATCGCTTCATCGTTACATATTACACTGTTACAATGTAATTACAATTACATTGTTATGTAATCACCATTATTACCCATCTCGCAACTTTCCCATGGTCCTAAACTGACTCCACTTCAAACACTGACTACTGTTCTCTCAGTGAAATTTCTTTCTGTTTTGCTACATGGAGTCATTTATTTCTGTGAGGGGGTGGGGCATGCATGTACCTTGGTGCACATATGGAGGTCAGAGGACAGCTAGTGGGAGTCGGTTCTCTCCTTCCATCCTGTGGGTTCCAGGGGACTGAACTCAGGTCATCAGGCTTGGTGGCAAGTGCTTTTACCCACAGAATCATCTCTCCTGCCTTACTTTCGGTCCCTGAATTTGATAACTGTAGGCCCTTCCTTGATATGGTTTGAATGTGAAATGTCCCTCATAGGCTCCTGTGAGCCGACATGAATCCTTCTTCCTTGAAGTGGCTCCTGTCAGGTATTTGTCACAGTGAGACAAGTAGCCAATAGGATCATAAGGGATTTGTCCTCTGACATCTGACTTTCTGTCACTACCTATAATACCCCCGTGGTTCATCACGATGTAGCAAGCATCAGTCAGTGTCTCTTCCCTTTAAATGGCCAAATAGTCTTTCCTTGTAACTCTGTGCATTTTGCATATCCATCCATTTGTTTATGACCATCTGCATTTTGAGCCACTTTTAAAATATTTTATTTATTTATTTATTTATTTATTTATTTATTTATTTATTTATTTTGAGACAAGTTCTCTCTGTAGCCCCAGCTGGCCTGGAACTTGCTCTATAGACCAGGCTGGGCTTGAACTCACAGAGATCCGCCTGCCTCTGCCTCCCGAGTGCTAGGATTAAAGGCATGCGCCACAACGCCCAGCTGATTTATTTTTATTTGATATGTATGAGTGTATTTCCTGCATGTATCTAAGTGCACCTGTGTCTTGCAGTGCCTGCAAAGGACAGAAGAGGGTGTTGGGATCTCCTAAAACTAGAGTTACAGACGGTTGTTAGCAGCCACATGGGTGCTGGGATTTAAACCCAGGTCTTCTGTAAGAGCAGCCAGTGATCTAAACCTCTGAGTTATCTTTCTACCTCCTCATCCACCTTTTAAGATAATAAGATTGATAACTAGTCCAATTTCCCATCTTGGTTTTGTGACTATCAAGTTCAGAATGAAGGCTAGTATCTCGAACTTGCTATTTCAAAGTGCTATTTATTTATTTATTTATTTATTTATTTATTTATTTATTTATGTCTTTTTGAGACAGGGTCTCCCTTTAGTCCCAGCTGGCCTAGCGCTCCCTATGTAGACCAGCAGGCGGGCCTTGAACTCACAGAGATCCACCTGCCTCTGCCTTCCGAGTGCTGGGATTAAAGGCGTGCGCCATCACGCCCTGCTCAAAGCGTTATTTTATAGTCTCTATTTCCCAGTGTCTGGTCTTGACTTCTGTTGACTGACACGTTTCCACCTTATTCTAGGAGGACATGAGAGCAGATGTCACCTGCCCACAGGAAGACAGAGATATAAGCTAAAGGCCATGCACAGTGTCATACAGACGTAGAGAGAGCTACTCAGCCCTGCAGCTGTGCAGTCCAGACACAGGCAGGCTCCACTCCCAGGGGGCTCACATGCACCTTACACAGCTGTCTGCCTAGCAGGCTTTTTTGGTCCCTTTCTCTTGCTGGCTTCTGGTTATGCTGAGGAAGCTGTTTCCTTTAAGGCAGAGAGAAGGATGTGGTGGCCATCTGAGTTCTCTTCAATGGAGCTGGGCTCTGCACGTCATGCTCTTTCCCACGCTCAGCTACAGCATAGCTCGATGCTGGATACATCTGGGTGACTGTCCAGTCTCTACTTGATGGGGGGGGGCGGCATCTTGGCTCCTGCCTCTTTCGTTCCTTTGAAAATCAGCCACTCAGCATGGAGGACCAGCCGGGACAGTACTCATAGTCACCTCTGGGGTAGGTCCCTATACCAAAGGCCTTCAAGACCCAGCTGGCTGGCATCCCTGTGGCCTGCTTACCCCTTGCCTTTGGGTTGGTACTACTCAGATGCGTTTGTGGGCATCACTAGACGGGGAGAGCGTACAGATAAGGAGATGGGGGTGGGGCTGAATTCGTGCTCAGGGAAGGACTGGGGATATAGCTCAGTGGTAGAATGCTTACTTAGCACGTGTGAGGTCTTAGGTTGAATTCTCAGCACTGCAAAATAATAAATAAATAACAATAAAACACAACTCAGGGCAGACAGCATCTTGTGCCACAGGTACAATATACCACCAGGGCACACGGGCTTCTTGCACGAGTGTGTTTTGCTATTAATAATTTAGACGTGGCCTTTCTCCTTTGAGAGATGGGCAAAATCTCATTTCCTGAGCAAATACCCTTAGAAGCCAACCTGTTCTCTCCCCTAAGATGCCCAGAAATCTGTCTCGATCAAGGACCCTATGTGATAAAGTCTATAATGGGGCTGGGTGCTCAGGAAGCTCCGTCCAGAGGCCATGGGAACAGGGTGGGGGTGGAGATCAGCTCAGGACTGGGGATGGTCCCCAACCCACCTTCTGTGACTGTAAATGCTGTAGAGTGGTCGTGGGGAACATACTTAAGTTATTTGACTTTAAGCAACAACTAGACCCCCGATTGTGGCACTAGAAGCAAGCCATGTGGAGATTTCCACATCAATATAGCCAGAGGCTCAGAGTATGCCATGCCTCCAGCCCCTGAGGAGAGAAAGAGGTAACAGGCTGGTGTACCAGGGCGGCCTGCAGTCAGGTGGGGACATTGTCATTCAGCACATCTGCCCCTAAGGCCTTTGTGGTCTCCCTGGTGCAGAGGAGGTGGCCTGGCCACTGGGGAGAGAACAGAACAGAGTAAGTACCCTCCCTCGGTCTTGCCTTGGTGGAGGGTCTCACCAAACAAGGTGGCCAGGGTGGGCCTTCCCTGGCCCTGGGGCCTCCAGAAGAAGGGGAAGCTTGGAACAAGTCAGATACTTCTTTCTGTACCTCTTGGGCCTGGAAGTTCTTCACTGTGAGCTGGGTGCATCGCATGGAGAAGGTGGTGGTTGGAGCTAGAGAGCTTAGTGGGGATTCATTTGCACCATGGTGTTGCTCTGCCCAGAGTCCTTTATGGTCACTGTGGGACACTTTGTACTGTGGGAGGTCTTATCCAAGTCCTGGAGAGCGTCAGATTCTAGGCACAGGTGAAGTGATGAAGGCCACTCTCACAGGGATGGCTGTCCTCAGGCCTCTCTCTCTTTGGGTGTGTGTATGGGGGTTTGAATCAGATAATTTTCTTGTTGCTGTGACAAAATACTTTAAAGTGACTAAGTCACCATTACAGGGACTGAGGCTGGAGGGTGTGATGTTGGTGACCTGCAGAGCAAGCTGGTATTGCCTTTAAGCAGAAGTCCCAGCTTAAAGGCCTCAGAGCCCTGCAGGCCCAGGAGGCAGCCCAAGGCCATGTGGCCCCTGCCTATCTTGTATAGGAAGCTGCTTGTAGTCTCTTTCTGCCCATGTAGACAGAGCCACTCAAGTGAGGCTGCCCTCCTCAGATCAGCCACATGCTACCTCTCTCTGCCGCTGACACAGGACTCCAGAGACCCCTAAACCGCCCGATTTGCAAATCTGTCTCTGGAACGGTGACAAAGCCTGGGGACCCGAGTATGGTTTCTGCTGCTGCTGGGCTGCCTGCAGCCACTGTGTGTTCAGATCTCTGAGCCGAGCCACTATTTGTGCTTGGACTGCAGATTGAGGCGTGTGGAGTTGCTGAGCTGCGAGCAAAGTCGGGACCCGCTGCTAGCCACATCCCTCCGGTCAGTGTGTCCTGGCCACTGGGCTCCAGCCCTGCTGTGCCAGCTGTCTTTGATTTTCTGTTACTTTGCTTTGACATGTGAGCCTGGCTGCCCCTGGAGGGTCGCCTCCCAGAGCTAGCTCATTCCCAGAGACTCCTAACAGATGGCCTGAGAATGTGTGCTTGTTGCAAGTAAACCTCTAGTCCAGAGGCCCAGACACTGTATGGGCCCAATGTTCCAGGCCACTGCCCACCTGCCCTAATCACTCTCACTAGGCCCAGACACTGCACACCTAGAGATGACCAATGAAGACAAGAACCTATTGAAAACATTCAAACTAGCCAATCCAGGAACCACAAGGTAGATTCTTGCCTGTGTTCCCCCAAATTCATCTGCCTCCACACCCCTCCCGGTGTGACCCTGGTGCTGTGCCGTGCCTCTCAAACCCTTTCGCATGCAGCCTGTGCATCTTACTGTGTACAATTAGAACAAAACCCAGCTATGTGGGAAATTCACCAGCCCTGGGCTTGGAAGATAGCTTGGTCAGTGAAATGTTTGCCTCACAAGCATGACGACCCAAGTTTGATCACCACACACATAAAAATGTTGAGCGTGGAGGGGAACCCTGTAATCTCAGTGCTTAGGGAGATTGAGACGGGAGGATCCCTGGGGCTTGCTGGGCCGGCTTAGCCTAACTGGTGAGCTCCAGGCCAAAGCAGGCAGATGACATGTCTAAGAATGACCCTGACACTTAACCTCCACGTGCACACACAAATGTGTACATGCACCCATCCATACACCAATTACACACACACACACACACACACACACACACACACACACACACACACACACACACACACACGCACGTTAAAAAACCAATTCAAGGGCCGGGAAACCCCGTGGGCTCGCAGCAGTGCTTCCTTTCCGATCTGCCATCTGCGGTGGAATCACCACTAGGATGCAGATTTTCGTAAAGACCCTGATGGGAAAAACCATTACTCTTGAGGTTGAACCCTCGGACACTATAGAAAAAGTAAAAGCCAAGATCCAGGACAAGGAAGAAATTCCTCCTGATCAACAAAAGCTGATCTTTGCTGGTAAGCAGCTGGAAGATGGATGAACTTTGTCTGACTACAATATTCAAAAGGAATCAACTCTTCACCTTCTCTTCACCTTGTATTGAGACTTCGTGGTGGTGCTAAGAAAAGGAAGAGGTCCCAAGAAGAATAAGCATAAGAGAAAGAAGGTGAAGCTGGCTGTCCTGAAATACTATAAGGTGGATGAAAATGGCAAAATTAGTCGCCTTTGCCGAGAGAGCCGGTCTGATGTATGAGGTGCTGGAGTTCTCAGGGCCGGCCGCTCTGACAGACGTTACCGTGGCAAGTGCTGTCTGACTTACCGCTTCAACAAACCAGAAGACAAATAATTGTGTATGAGTTAATAAAACACGGGAACTGACAAAAAAAACCCAACAACAACAATTCAAACAGCCCCTTCCTGTTGTACCTGCTGGTTGTATCCCTCAGGGTTGTGGCTCCTGTAAGACAGAGTCAGTTTTAAAGGGTGACACTAAAACCCTCCCTGGGGGCAGAGAGTGAATTAGCACTGGCTCAACCCAATTGCCACCTCAAAAGGACCATTAAGCTATGGGGATTAACACATCTCTGCTCACTAGTTTTGGGTCTTCCACTGCAAAAGGCATCAGAAGAGACAAACATGGATTTTTTTTATTTTATTTTATTTTTTTTTTATCAAACCTACATCCCAGTGCCCATCTACCTGCAACTAACCCGCATCGACAAGCAGCTAATTTGCAGACAGTGCCTGGATTGACAGTTCTGTTTATTTAATAACAGATAGCTGCTGTTTTTCCAGCTCCTGTTTGTGCACAAAGTCTTTGCCAAGACGGAAAACATGATAAATTGTGAATGTGTTTATGCTTACAGTCCTGAGGCCCTGGGGCTAATGGTCAGGACTTCAAGTAATAATAACAGAAATAACCTTTTGGGTTGTTCTTTTTGAGGAGTCCCTAATGAGGACAGTTAGGTAAGCGGGACTTAGGGTGTGGGTGGCATTGTCCCCGTGGGCAGGTCTGCTTCAGTGTCTGCTCAGTACTGGTGAGATATTTGCTTCACTGGATAAATGTGTTGACGTGGGTTCAGTATATTCTGTCTGTAAGTGTTTAAAAAGTGGCAGTGGATACACCCCCAGGAAAGGGTCCCCCAGGGATCTTGTAAATGGTCCTTGCCTCATTGGTGCTTCTGGAGGTGCCGGACACCAGCTTGGGCTCCTTACCCAGAGCTCCTGGCCCAGCTCTTCATGGAGACGAATGACCTGGACCACTCTATGCCTACACTCCATCCACCACTGTCCTGTCACAGCACCTATGGGTGTTGAGCACCTCATGTCAAGTTCATTGCAGCTCTTCCTGTGGGGTTGAGGACCAACGCTGGCCCCTCCATAGCCCCAGCACCCCAAACTCAGTCTCTGAGCATGCTCTCTCCCTACCCCAGTCCCTCTGCCTACCACATTGTTCCCAAGCTGGTATCCATTGGTTCACAGGCAGACCCTCACCTGTCCTGGCCCTGGTCCGGGTCCTGGTTCACGGGCCCTGCAGACCCTCACCTGTCCTGTCCCTGGTCCGGGTCCTGGTTCACGGGCCCTGCAGACCCTCACCTGTCCTGTCCCTGGTCCGGGTCCTGGTTCACGGGCCCTGCAGACCCTCACCTGTCCTGTCCCTGGTCCGGGTCCTGGTTCACGGGCCCTGCAGACCCTCACCTGTCCTGTCCCTGGTCCGGGTCCTGGTTCACGGGCCCTGCAGACCCTCACCTGTCCTGTCCCTGGTCCGGGTCCTGGTTCACGGGCCCTGCAGACCCTCACCTGTCCTGTCCCTGGTCCGGGTCCTGGTTCACGGGCCCTGCAGACCCTCACCTGTCCTGTCCCTGGTCCGGGTCCTGGTTCACGGGCCCTGCAGACCCTCACCTGTCCTGTCCCTGGTCCGGGTCCTGGTTCACGGGCCCTGCAGACCCTCACCTGTCTTTTCCCTGGTCCGAGTCCTGGTTCACAGGCCCTGCCGACCCTCACCTGTCCTGTCCCTGGTCCGGGTCCTGGTTCACGGGCCCTGCAGACCCTCACCTGTCCTGTCCCTGGTCCGGGTCCTGGTTCACGGGCCCTGTAGACCCTCACCTGTCCTGTCCCTGGTCCGGGTCCTGGTTCACGGGCTCTGCAGACCCTCACCTGTCTTTTCCCTGGTCCGGGTCCTGGTTCACGGGTCCCGAAGACCCTCATCTGTCCTGGTTCCGTGGCCCCCAGTGACCTATTCTCGGTTTCACAAGAATGTCTGCTGGATTCCCGACTATGCTTGATCAGGTTCCAGATCTTTCCTCTCCCGGCCCTTTCTACCCAACACACTCTCAATCGATGGTGGGGGCTTGGCAGAACCCTCAGCCTTGTTCTCTCAGTGGAACCTGAGCCTGGGAGCCTAATGAACCCAGGCGCAGCCCTCTTTCCTGGGCTGACCCATGTACACTGGTCTTCATCCAGCTGCTCCAGCTGTTCCCTCCCTCCCCCTCCCCCGGACCCCCTCTAGTGAGCATCCTTTGGGCTCTGTCTGGGGAGGATCCTCCCCTTTTCACTCCCATCACGCTCTCCTAAGATTTCTTCAATGCTCTGGTCTCGGCCTCACCAAACACCCATGATGTTTGACTTGGCAGTCCCAGCTGGGGTCGTGGGGACCAGGCCTCTCTTCCAGCTAATTCTAGCCCACCCCTCTTGGTTGGAAGTCTGCACCTTTAACAGCCATGGCAGCTCTCCAGGCCCAGTCCACCTCTCTTAACCTGAGTGTCTCCATCCCGACGTGGCCAAAGTCATAGCTCCGGGTTATCTCCCTAAACCTTGAGTTTATCCCTAGGGATGCTCTTGTCAGCACAGGGATCCTTCTCTAGCCAGAAGAGGAGGTCACCAGGGTATGCCTGATCCCTCATTCTGTCACCCATCAGCCAATACTGACTTATCATCATGCCCCTCATGATGACCCCCAGAGTCAGGCTTTCCCTCCCCTGACGTGGACAACATCGCCGCCCTGGGGTGTCCCCACAAGTGTGGGGACCAGATCTCGTAAGCTGCATCTTCCATCATAGCTCTCTGTTCACTGTTTGGTCCCTGGATCTCTGCCTTTCTTCCCCTCAGCTCCAGGCCCTGGGAGCACTGACCTAGGCCTTCTGCTCACCTCCTGTCCCAGCAGCACCCAGCACAGAATGACAGGACCGTACACCTGCTAGGCTGACAGCAGGGGATTCTGGGAGCGCCTTGCTCAGCTCCCACTCCCCGTGAGGTTCCCTGCCCTCAGCTCTTATCCCCTCCCTGGTGGCTGTGAAGAGGCTGATGGGTGGCACAGGGCTGTTTACCAAGTACTGGCTAGGTTTTTTTTTTTTTTACTTTATTTTTATATTTTGGCTTTTTGAGACAGGGTCTCCCTGTAGCTCTGGCTGGCCTGGAATGTAAACCAGGCCAGCCTCAGTCTCAAAAGATCTACTTCCCTCTGCTCCATGAGTGCTGGGATTAAAGGCACACACCACACCCAGTACTGCTGGTTAGCTTTTGTTAACTTGATACAAACCAGAGTCAGCACAGAAGAGGGAAGCCCACGTCAGAAGGTCCATGTCTTGGACATTTTTTTTTTTCTATGTGTATGAACGTACTGTCTGCATGTAGGTTTGTGCACCTGTGTCGTGCAATGCCGTGGAGGTCAGAAGAGGGTGTCGGATTCCCCTGGAACTGGAGTTCTCCTGGAAGTGGAGTTACAGACAGTTCTCAGCCGCCATGTGGGTGCTAGGGATTGAACCCGGATCCTCTGCAAGAGCAGTCGGCGCTCTTAACCGCTAGGCCATCTCTCCAGCCCTGGACATTTTCTTGACTGCTAATGTAGGAGGGTCAAGACCACTGTGGACAGTGCCACTCCAGGTCGGGTGTGCGTGGGCTAGGTAAGGAAGCTGAGCAGCCCACGGGAAGCAAGCTAGTGAGATCTGCTTCAGTGTCTGCTCCAGCTTCCGGCCTTGAGCTCCTGCTCTGCTTTCTTCAGTGAAGGGCTGTGACTGGGATGTGGAAGTGGAATTAACCCTTCCCTCCGCCGGATCGCCTCTGGTCACTGTTCTATCACAGGAACAGAGACCAAACCAGAACAGCTCCTCCTGTGCTTGGGCGAAGCATGAGACTGTCTGTCAGTGGGCACAGGTGGCACCGTCAATGAACTCAATTCATGCCAGAAGGATCGAGGAAACCCTACGTCAGCCTCCCAACTTCAACCGACACAAGCTTACCCTCCATGGGCTTCCATGTGGGGTGGCCTATGCCCCCAGAAATGCCCATTCCCAGGGTCTCCGAGGCACAGGATGTTTGACCCAGTTCCTATATGACTGACATCTGTCCTTCATCTGGTCTTCCAGTACCCTCCATGCTGGCTCTAACCCCAGAGGGGACCACTCAGTCTGCTTCTTCTTTCAAAACATCTTCCCCCAAGTCTTGGGGATGCCCTGCTGCTAGACAGCCCCTGCTCCCAGTCAGCAGATCTATGCTCAGCTCTGAAATCTAGATCATCTTGTCTTCTCTGGCACCTGTAGTGAAACTATCACTCACTTCCTCTGGCCCAGATGGGTCGAAGAGTCGCCCCACATTTTCATGCCCTTGGAAGGGGGCCGTGACTGGAGTAACTGTCCTAGTGTGCTGGATAGCTTTAAAGTCAACTTGATACACCTGGGTTGCAGGAACCTCCATTGGGAAGTTTCCTCCGTTGGACTGGCATGTGGCCATGTCTGTGTGGCATCTTCTTGATTGTTGAGTGAAGTGGGAGGGCTCAGCCTACTGTGGGTGGTGCCACCTCTGGGCAGGTTGCTGTATATTGTATAAGAAAACAGGCAGAGTGTGGCCCAAGAGGGCAAGCCAGTAAGCAGCATTCCTCCATGGCCTGTGTGTCAGCTCCTGCCTCCAGGTTCCTATCCTGAGTTCCTACCTTAGGCTCCCTGAGTGATGAACTGTGACCTGGGAGATGTGAGCCAAATAAACCATTTTTTCTCCAAGTTGGTATTGGTCAGAGCGTTTTGTCATAGCAATTGAGATCAAAGTAGAATACTGGGGGAGTTAGAAAGGGCAGCCCCTGTGTTCAGTGGGAAAATGCCCCGACCGCCCCCATATCCTAATCCTGGAGGCTGTGACCATGTTCGCTTCAGTGTCAAGGGGGTTGAATGCAGATGGAATGAAAGCTACTGAGCAGCTGACCTTAAAACAGGGAGACCAGCCTAGGTCTCCGCGTAGGCCCATGTGAAGCCAGAGCCACAGATGTACAGGGGGAAGGCAGGAAAGCGTATTACCGTGAGGTGAGAGAAAGCCTCGACCAGCTACCACCAGCTTTGAAGATGGAGAATCAAGCCCAAAGCCTAGGGATCTAGAGCTTGTAGAAGTCAGAAGGGCTGGGAAGGGATTATCCCCAAGATGTCTAGAAGGATAGAGCTCTGCCAAGGGTCTGACTAAAGCCTGGTGGGACCCGTTATTTCTCTGACTTCCAGAGCTGTGAAGCCACCATGTGTTTGTTAGAGAACCCTCTAAGGGGACTGGTCAGAGGCTACACAGTTTTGCCTTTGTCCTTCACCCCAGCCTCTCCTTCGTTTCCAAGTTTTCTTGATCTGAGAGAATGAGGCTTGTCCCCATGTCTCTGTCATAACAAGTGCTCTTGGCACACACCTGCCCTCCTCCTTCCAGTCAAGCTCCTCGGTCCCTGGGTCCCTGCAGCTCATGTGCTTGTTCCCTTCCCTGGTCTACCAGCTGGCCCCAAGCCTTCGGGAAACTCTACACCTTGAGAGAGCTCTGCTTTGGGGGTACCACCCTGATCCCCCTAGAGGTGCTGCCTGGGCAGGGAGCAAAGGGCAGGAAGAGCTGAGTTTTGGTTGTATTCCTTCACAATTGCTTTCCCTGCACCACTGCAGAACCTGGTGGCCAAAACTCCATACTTCAGTGGGAGAGATGTGTCTGCTCCTACCCGGCACGCCTGACCCTACCATGGAGGGGCAAAGCCAGAGGAGGACAGCTTTTGCTTCCCCTCATACTCCTACCCAGATATAATGCCAAGAGGATGTGGATTAATTTAACTTTTAATTATATTCACTTAACGGGATTATCCAGAAAGTCTGTGTCGTCCCCCGCACCCCCCCCCGCCCCCATGAAAAGAGCTCTCTATCTATTTATACCCGGTATATACATAAGCAGAAAGGAAATTTCTTTATGGACCATTAAAGATTTAATGTTTAATTTATAGCCACTTTCTCTGGCGGGGTGTCCAGGCACAATGTCAACATTTTTAATTAAATGAAGTTTTTTTTTTTAATCACAAAGAAAGATATATATCTTAAAAGCTACATTTGGACCAGTTAGCAGCAGCTTTGAGCTCACTGTGCGGAGAGGGTGCTGGGAAGAGGCATAACCCTGGAATTCCAGCCACAGGCATCCCAGGCCCACGTATGTGAGCTAATGGCCCAAGAGTGGGGCTGGGAACAGAGGCTCCTGGGTACTATTTGTTGAAAACTTACTATGTTCCAGGTACTATATTGGGAGGTGCACACAGGAAGTCATCTTCCATTCTTCCAACTCTGAATGAGGTGGGGTAGGATTGTACATTCTGACCAGGGAGGACCTTTGGTTGGATATGCCCGTACCTGGCCCTGTCTGAGGGTTCTCATGTCACAGAGAGCTTCGGAGAGCCAGGCACCTGGGTCCTCAGTTGGTGACCAGGGATGGCGCTCAAGCAACACTACATGATTCTTTGCTGTCTCAGCAGCTGGGAGATTTGTCTCCAAGTAGGTGCTACTGACAGTCCAAGCTTCCAGAAAAAATTCCCCCAGGGTGTGGGTTCTCTAGGTAGGGAGATGGGCAGGAAGCAGTTCTGGGATGGCCCAGGATGTGGCTCTCTGGGTGTCACCTCAGATCAATCTCTGAGATATGGCGGGTTTGTAGGCTGACATGGGAGGGTTGGTACTCTCTGTTCTAACTTCAGGGATTACCCCCAGGCAGGCCTAAGCCTGTAAGCCAAGGGCTAATAGGCCTCACCTTGAGACCTGAGCAGAGTGGGCTTTGCTGGCTCTCGGTTCCTCAGTTTCCTGTCACCAGGCTGTCTCTAAGTGACTGTGATACCTGACTTCTGGCCACGCCATTCCTGTGAGTGTCACCCAGGTCAGAGTCCCTCCCAGCCAGTCTAGTCCTATCCCAGGAGGGAAGTGGGCAGCCAGGTGGCCCTGGGGTCTGTGTGTGGGTGGGGTACAGGGAGCACAGAGCCGCTAAGGGAGAGTCAGGGGTGAGCCTGCCTCAGGGCCGCCTTGGCGAGCCTGCCGCAGGGCTGCCTTGGTGAGCCCTCACCTAGCCAAGTAGCCTCTGGATGCTCCCCATCTGTCCTCCTACAGGACTTCAAAGAAATAGCTTCATAGGACATAGTATCTGTCTCTTGTATCGCTCCATCTCTGTCCCTGCCACCTGTATCCCAAGTAAAACAAGGCCATGTTCATTGGAACCCAGACTGGAGATTAGAGGCTGCCTGAAATGGAGGCCAGCACCAGCCAGCAGCCTTTAATGGGAGCACTCCATCTTCCATGGTGACGGCACTTCCCTGGGAAGATGCTGACTCAGCAACATGTGGCAGGCCAGTGAGCGGTCAGCAGCCAGGGCCCCAGATGGCCTCCCCTGCTGGTACTTGAGACTCAGGAGCAGCGCCCCTCACCTCCTCTCAGTCACTCTGGTGCAGTCCTTCTCAGAGAGGGGAAAACGGGTGTTGATGGGATGGGGGTGGGGCTAACTGTAGGTCAAGCCTGGGCCATTCACCCCGAATACACACATGAGGAAGCCAGGGGACATTCACCCCAAATACACCCATGAGGAAGCCAGGGTTCTTGGACCCTCTGTTCTCTGCAGCAAAGGACTAGCTCAGCTCCTCACCCAGCAGCTTGACTAGTCTTGCCCATCTCCAGTCACCCTGCAGACACCCGGTCAGATATCTCTAGCTGTTTCTGATACTATGCGTTTCCAAAGCGCGGCTAGATGAGGCTGGTGGACTAGCGGCCTGTGGGGAAGCTCCTACTTGTTTCATCCACCGCTTCCCACCCTCCAGGAGCAGACCCCGCAACCTTCATTCATTAGCTGCCGAGGTCAGGAGACTTCTTGCCCCCAGCCCCACCCCCAGCTTGCTCATAGCTTCCCCATAGGGAGACAGGCATGCAGTCTCTGGGGCTTTGATTCCCATAAACCTTCATCTGTCATGTGAAGCCACTTTAATTACGAAGCTAAATAACGAGAAGGAAATATTAAAATAATAAAAAAAAAAACTCTACACAAAGCAAGTTTGCTTGTGCCGGCCAACGCTCTGAGAGCCCAGGCGGGGTGGGGAAGGCTCCATGCCACTCACTAAAAGCATGTGTCACTAAATCAATAATTCATTTACTTTAATGAGATAAGTACTTTGAAAACTAATTGCGAACCTGCTCCATTTACTCCGACCCGTTACAGCCCTTAATGTAAATCGCAGCCACCGCTGTGGGAGAGGGATAGGGTGGAAGATACTGACAGGGTTCCCTCCTCCTCCAAGAAGCAGAAGGAAGTCTTCAACCCCAGGGCAGGTATCGGGGGAACACGGGAGGCCCACAGCTCATTGGCATAAGGGTGAGGCAGTTTGGGGGTCACCTCACAACCTCTAGTTAGGAGAGGGAGAAGCAGGGGAAAGTGGAACAGTACTGTGCATGGAGCATCTGTCCTGGGAAGTAACTCCTGAGACTCTGATGGTCTCGGGTTGAGCCCCTTTCTAGCAGTGCTCCAAATAGCTTCTCCCCCATAGCTTGAAGGCTTAGGAGGCATGCTCAGTGCTAGACACGAGGGCAGGGATGAGCAGAGGCCGGATGGCTTCAGTTCATGCTTAGCACATGAAGTCCCAGAGGCTCTCCGTGCTCCAGTAACTTCCCAGGCACACAAAGCTGGGAGCAGGAAGATGTAGTGACGAGCAGGTACTCTGGGCGTCAGCTGCCACCATGGCCAGGACACAGACCCTTTAGACCTGTGCATGTCTCAGTAGACACCTGAACTAATTCATCATCTACCTGGAGCTGGCTGAAGAGCTGTTGAACCCAGGGGCTGGGAAGAGGCACCCAAGTCCTCCCCACTGTGCTTTGACTGGGTTTGGGAGGAGGAAGATATCAATGGTGCATCTTTCTGCTTATTTGGGGGAAGGGAGTCCGAGTCCTTTCTGTCTCTCTGCTTTCTTGCCTGGCTTGAAGTAAACACCAATATGACAACAAACCCAGAATTGCTTCTTGACTGTTTCAGGAGGTGTCCACAGGATTTAAAGACCTTGTTCCCAACCATTCCTGAAAATGGAGAAGAATTTGCCTCTGCTGTATTGCTAGATGCTGGCCTGAGCCCCCCATAACACCTATCCAGCCCAAAGAGCCAACCTGGTGCTGGTCCGACTGAGAGCAGCCTCAGACCACAGCCAAGAGGAGGGGCGGCACCTGACCCCGACCAGCCTTGGGTCTCATCCCACTCCTCACAATGGCTGAGGCAATGCAGAGGCTGAAATCCCCACCCACTCCCAGGTCATTGGGTGGGCTGCTATGGACCACAGTCCAAGATGCTGCTGTTAGGATCTGACAATTACCAACCCTTATCACTGGAGTCACCATCTAAGCACAACTCACTTCCCTAAGCTGCATGGAGCTGGTGTTCCAGCGACACTCAAGTCAGATCCTGGGCAGACAAAGACGTGGACTCCTAGGGCCAACGGGGAACATGGCAGGGACCTCAGTGAGATTCTCCCAGGAAGAGATGGAGGTGCGATGCCCCAGAGCCAGCACTTTGTTGAATAGAGGCTGCCTCCTCTTGGGAATGCACCTACCCAGCCCATACCCTTCTGCCCTCAGGCTCAAGGGGGTGGACACAGCCAGGCTAGTTTGAACTTGACCAGGCTACCTTGACCTACCTGCCTTGGGAGGGGGCTGGTGTTTCTCAGCCCTCACTCAGAGACCTGCCAGAGAGATCCTGCTTCCCCAGCACTGTGCTGGGCTGAAGGCTGCTCTGGCAGGTCACTCCAATCACAGTTCAGAAGCAGACACGTCCAAATCTCCTCTCCCTTGTCAGCCTTGCATTTCAAGCTCTCTCTGTGGTAAGACTTTATTCTCTCCAAAATACTGACCTGATACCCAGAGTCTGGCACAGTCTGGCACCCAGGGTCTCTACTTCTGGCCCGGAGTGGGGACATGGGGTGGGAAGCACTGTATGGATCTGAGCTGAGGCTGCTCTGCTGGATCTGTCATCTGTACAGAGGCACCTATCAGTCTGGGTGCTCCAAGACCTTCCCAGAGCTGCCAGGCTACAGTCAAGGGTCAGCAGGGCTGATGGCACAAATAGTCACTGGCTTTAGGAGGGTAGAGAAAACTTTCCCAGCTGGACAGCCCTCGGGCGAACCTGCAAGAGTTTTGACCAAATGGCCGCCGGCTCTAAGGGGCTCATTAGCAGAATGAAGGCTGCCAGGCATACAGGAGCCAGCTCAGAGCGGCAAGGGAGCCAGAAGAACTTCCCAGACCTCAGCTGGAGCTGCCCCGTGGCAGGAAAGTGCAGAAGTTGCATAGACCAGTGGGACAGCCCATGGCCCACCCTGCCCCTTGGCATCCTGAGAAACAGAGAGCCTGAGAGCCGAGGGTGGGGGTGAAATTCTACAGCTGGCATGCCAGTGGCTGCAGGATGCAGGAAAGTCTCAGCTCCTTAGGCTGTGGGGCCCTGATTCTGTGCCTGAGGCTACCTGTGCCTAGGGCCAACTGGGGATACAGGGGTCACTATAGCCTTGGGGCACTCTCCTGGGCACCAGTCCCGGCACTTTGCTTACCGTCAGGCCTCAAGTAGGTTCCAAATGGCAGGCCTGAGCATTAGCCCCATTCTATAGATGGGAAATCGAGGGTTAGAAGTGTCAATACTGAATGCAAGAGAACTGTGGATCCGGGAGACGTCCTGGCCACCGGACTCTGAGCCTTTCCCATCCAGGTGCTCGGGGTGGTGGTGACTCCAGGAATATCAAGTGTATGGACTCCTTGGGCACAGCTGAGCATGGGATAGCTCCCCGATGGGCCAGTCATCACAGAAGGGCATACTGCACAGGAGCCACTGGGATTTATCACCAAAAAAGGACATGCAGGGCAGGGCAGGGCAGGGCAGGACTGGGATGGGAACCTGACTCATCCACCCCAAATGCCCAGTCACTTGTAGGGTCTCCTCTCCTCCTTGCAGCTCACCTGTCACTGCCTCCCACAAACAGCAGGTCTGGTGTGCCTGGTCTCAAAGCAGCCTGTGCTCGGTCCTCACATCCTGTTCCCGAGATGGAAACCCCAGATTAGGCTCTGATCTTCCCTCAGAACCTCAGCTCCAAGATGCAGGAGAAGAAGTATGTGATCCCAGAAGGGCCTAGAAACCGCTGTAGGTGTCCACAGTGACACCAAATACAGGCAGAGACACCCACAGGAATGGCTACATGCCAGCTCTGCGGCCGTGACTTGGAGGGGAACCTGAGCAAAGCTGGAACCCTACCCTGCTCACGTGACACTGTGGCTGAAGACACAGGGAGGCCCCTGGGCATCTGGGCCCCATGGGCATCCAGTGCTCCCACCGCCGGGAAGGTTTATCTGTTTTGTCCACTGATGTGGACACTTGTGTGTCTCCAGAACATAGGATGGAGCCTGGCATGGAGCTGCCGCCCAGGAAATATGTTTGAGGTAGATCCAAGAGCCATATGCCCAGGCTCTCCTCACTCCCTCCTCACTCCCTATTCACTTTTTCAGTCATTTTTTTTCTCTCTTCCTCCTCCAAGACCCAGAGTCTGGGTTTCTCTGGCAGAGCTTGGTACCAGGGTAGGAACTGAGTGGTCTGGGTCCAGAGGCAGAGGAGGCAGCACATGCAGTTCCCTGGGGTCTTTTAACTATGCAGACATTCCAGGCCTGGTTGGGGTGGTAGCAAGCCTGCACCTCCACACAGTCCCCAGTGTTACAGAGGCTTTGAGTGAGGGCCAGAGCCAAGGAGCTAGGCAGGTGGGTAGCAGGCGCTCCCTCCCCTCTGTTGGCCACTGTACTAGTTTGTCTTCCATTGCTGTGACAAAACACTCTGACCGACACCAACTTGGGGAGGAAAGGGTTTATTCAGCTTACATCTCCTGGGTCACAGTTCATCACTTAGGGAGCCCAAAGCAGGAACTCAGGGCAGGAACCTGGAGGCATGAGCTGAAGCACAAGNTATTTATTTATTTTTAACCCAGACTTTTTTTTTAATCTTTAATTTAATTTAATTTTTTATAATGGCATTGACTGTTTTCTTTCTTTTTTTAAATTTTATTTATTTTTGTATGTGTATGAATGTACTGTCTGCATGTAAGTTTGTGCACCCGTGTCGTGCAATGCCGCGGAGGTCAGAAGAGGGTGTCAGATTCCCCTGGAACTGGAGTTACAGACGGTTCTTAGCCACTATGTGGATGCTGAGGATCGAACCCGGGTCCTCTGCAAGAGCAGTCGGTGCTCTTAACCATCAGCCTGCCTTCTTATACAGTACACAACAACCTGCCCAGGCTGGCACTACTCATTGTGGGCTGGGCCCTCCCACATTGCCTGACAATCAAGACAATACTCCGCAGACGTGGCCACAGGCCAATCCAATGGAGCCAATTCCCCAATTGAGGCTCCCTCAACCCAGGTGTGTCAAGTTGACACTAACACTATCCAGCACAGCCACCAAAGGGGCTTCGAACAGCCAGGCGAAGGCCTACACCCCAAGACTTCTGCTCCATCTTAGTCATCTGAGGGAACCTCCTACTTCTTGGAAGTTTCAGAGGGAGCTAAAGGGAAATGGGAGGACCGCAGGGGCCCCAGATAGAGCTAGAAAGCACTGATTATTTCTTCTAGGCTGGAATAGAGAATTATCAAAACACCCTCAGAGTGTACCCAGCTCTGCCTGGGACGTCCGCCCTTCAGAGGCTCAAAACTTCACTCTTCCTTGCTCCTGCCTAGGCCTCATCCTAAGCCTAAACAACCACTGGAAGGCCCCCTTGGGGGTCTCACTTTGATGACCTCACATGGCTAAGATGCAGCCAGGCTAAGCCTACCTTAGAGACCCCTCTCGAGGCTTCCCAGGGTGCCAAGACACCTGGCTCTGATCCTCAGAGCTGCCTCAGCCGAGTTGGCCACAGGGAGCCTCAGAGGAAGGTGCACAAGTGACCAGAAAGGCGAGGAGGGAAGGGGTCACCTGGATCTTCTGAGGGACATGGCGTCTCATCTTGGTTTCCCTGCAGCAGAGCCTGGTGAGGGTACACATGTTTCTCTGGGATGCCCACCTCACTGTCCACTGAAAGGCAATCCATGGGCAGATCTCTATCCATCACACAGAAGCAAACTGGCTAGGGTCATAAGTTAGGTCAGGCTACTGTCTCCTCAGGACTGGTCCCCTTCAATGTGTGCGAGGGCTGTGGGGAGCCCAGGTGGAGAGAAGGCTACAGGTGACCCCTGAGGCTGCCAAATGCTTTCAGAAGGCTACAGGGCTGTCCTTCACCCAGCAACCCATCCTAGGCCTGAAATCTAGCCTTGGAGGGGCCCAGGAATGGCCAGGACCAAACTGGTCCTGCTGAACCAGTCATCTCTATCAGATGGCTACCATGTACATACCTTCAGTCACATATACCAGAGTTCCCAGATAGGAAAACTCCATCTTGTTCCTCAGCTTTCACCTCACCCCAGGCCTGGGGTGTGTCTGCATGGCTGAGAGGCCCCAGGGAGTTGCTCGCACGTTGGCTCTGCCCCCGCCCCCTGGCTTCCAGTGCCACTGGGTTGATGGGCTCTACAGGTGGAGCTGGGATGGGGAGATACTGACACTGCTTGGAGAACTGTCACAGGGCTGTTCTGTAGGGGTGCAGTCTGGCCCAGCAGACTTGGGGCCTGCAGCTCAGGCAGGTGAACACATGCAAGGCTAACGGGGCATTAGATTTCAGTGGTTCTGAGGAACTCTCTGAAATCCCCCCTCCCTGGGGCACTGAGTTGTCCCCTGCCTGTGCCCTTTCCTATCCTAACTCGCCAGGCTTGGGAATGAACTCACACTGTGGTGAGAGCCCCATAAACTTTCTGATTTAGCCTGACTCCTTTCCCAGCCTGGCATTTGAAAGGGCAGCACTTCTGGGGGACAACGCCAGTGCACGTTGGCATTTTACAGGCACTTTCTGAGTGCTGAAGTGTTTTGGATTGAGGCTGTTTGCTCAGAACCCGGGACAGGTGCGCAGTTTCAGCTGATACCAACATTTTCCCACTCAGGATTCTACTTGCTGGGCAGTGCTCTGCGGCCTGGCTGGCCTCTGCGAGCAGCTGCTAGAAGGGGCAGGGGGCGGAAGGCCGCTGACCTGTCACCAGCTGTCTCCTCTGCTTCCTGCAGTGGCCAAATAAAGTTCACCCAAAAGGCAGACTGAAGCCATCCCATGTCCACACACCTCTGCCCAGACCCCAACCACCCTGAGACCCAGGACACTGCTGACCATTGTGGGTAACTCTCCTACAGAGCACGCCTTGTACACACCAGGACACGGTGAACGCACCTTGCAGAGGTTGAACTATGTCTCCAAAAAAACATGTTTCTGGAACCTGTGCATGAAATTTTGGGGGTGAACAAAGGCCTTTGTGATTAAATTTAGGCTCCCAAGAGGATCTTTAAGTTGGGCCCTAAGCCCAAAGACTTGTATCCTTCAAGAGAACAGGGGGGGGGCAGAGTGGGCTTGAGACACAGTCACAGGGAGGAAGGCATGTGAAGACAGGCAGAGATGAGTGACAGGGCCACAAGCCAATCATCACCCAGGGTGCCCAGCCCTACAGACACCTTGACTGCAGGCTCTGCTTCCAGAGCTGAGAGCAAAGTCCTATTCCTTCAAGTTACCCCAGCTATGGATGTTTAGGACAGCACTGCGACCTCCGATCTGGAGCCCAGTTAGTGATGGCAGCCTCTGTAGGCCGCCTTTGCAGCGCACCACATCTCAGGTATCTCAGCAGAGATGAGTCAGGAGTACAGACTATGGTGTGAGACCCGCACCACGTAGTCAAAGGGGGCTGACGCTGATGAGAGGCAGGGCCTCGGCCTCCTGTGCTCTGAGCTTTCTTTATAGCCCCAGCCCGTGTAGGAGGTTCTATGTGAAGAAGGGGCTGCTGAGCAGAATGGGGAGAAGTTTCCAGCACTGATGGGCCAGGGGTCACTATCGCTCTGGGAAACTCCAGTCTACCTAGAGGCAGACCTGTGGTCCTTATGCAAATGACTACATCCATGCAGAAAAAGCACCTGCTCTGGTCTGTGACCACCTACTTTCCAGAGGCAGACTGGCACAGGCTCAGTCCTATGCCCATATTTCTATTTATTTATTTATTTTTAATATTTTATGTACAGAGTAAGGCTAGAGCTCACTCTGTAGACCAGGCTAGCCTTGAACTCACAGAAATCCACCTGCTTCTGCCTCCCGAGTGCTGGGATTAAAGGCATGTGCCACCACGCCCGGCAATTTATGTACTATTTTTATTTTATGTGTATGAGTGTATTGCCTTCGTCTATTAAGTGCACTTGTATCATGTAATGCCCGCAGAGGTCAGAAGAGGGCATTGGATCCTTTGGAATTGGAGTTAAGGATGGTTGTCAGCCAACAGTGGCTGCTGGGAACTGAACCCAGGTCCTTTGCAAGAGAAGCCAGTGATCTTAACCACTGAGCCATCTTTTCAGCCCCATAAGCACATATTTCGAAGAGCAAAAGCAGAAGATAAACAGTTCCAGGGAAGGAAACCCTTTCTCTGCTCTTTGCTGTTAGGATGGTTCCGTGGAGAGTATATTAAGTTTTAAAACAAAGCAGTTGTTTCTCCCCTACGGCTGGCCCTGGGGTCTGCAATTATTGCCTGTCTTCAGGCAGTTGGACATGTAGGAGGCCCCCAGAACTCTCGCCTCACTTAGAGAGTGGCACCTGCTATGCCGAGTTTTCCCCTCTCCCCAGAATTTTCTCCCCAAAAGGACCTCCTCCTAAGCTTTTGAAAGCTCAGGTAAATGATGTCTGCAGGGCGGCTGAGATGTTACCACTTTAGTATATTTTCTGAGTACTTTGGTGGTTAGCGAGCTGGATTTCCTTTCAGACACGGGAGCGGTTTGACCTTATTACCTCCGGGCATGGGCCTGTAATTTCCAGGGTCCCCCTGGCTGATGTAGGCGATTTTCCAATTTCCAGAAAGAGCTTAGTTTCTGAGTGCTCTCAAGATCACTGCCATTTTATACTTTCTAATTCCATTAGGTGAATCCGCTCCCATCCTGGAGATTTACTGGGCTGGGATTTTGCAGGTAAGCTTATAAACTGCTTCCGAAGAGCTGGCGGCCAGGAAAGTGTGCCAAGATGGGCAGGCCATGTCCAACCTGAGCGCTAGGTGATTTTGGATAGATGACTTAGGACTGGCTTGGGGTGGGAACTCCACATAGCTCAAGTCAAGAAGGCTCATGGCTCAGCATCCAGATGGCTTAAGTAGCAAGAATTTAAATTCATATGTCATCAAACACTGCATAAGTCCATTTCCACTGTAACCAACACACAGAGCTGGCTTTCCAAGAAGGCTGCTGGACCCCAATCACACGTGAGCCTGTCTGCTCTGCTGTCCTGCTTGTCTCCATCCTATTAGGCCCCTCTGCCCTCTTTCTGAAGCTTTGACTTTCTTTTTTAAATTTTATTTATTTATTTATTTATTTATTTATTTATTTATTTATATGAATGTACTGTCTGCAGGTAGGTTTGTGCACCCGTGCCATGCAATGCTGCGGAGGTCAGAACAAGGTGTCAGATTCCCCTGGAACTGGAGTTCTCCTGGAATTGGAGTTACAGATGGTTCTCAGCCGCCATGTGGGTGCTGGGGATCGAACCCGGGTCCTCTGCAAGAGCAGTCGGTGCTCTTAACCACTAGGCCATCTCTCCAGCCCCTGAAGCTTTGACTTTCATTTCAACATGAGAGGTCCCCAGGTCAGGGCTGGGGAAGAAGGCTGCCCCTGGGCAGAAGCTCCTGGCTAGGAGCAAAGTTAACGAGTTACCTCGCCTCTGTCCATGCCGACATGGACAGTCTAGATGTGTTGGGCCCATGTTCTAGAGAATGGTCTGGCCCCTCACAGGGAAGCATCATTGTCCTCTGGATCTGGCCAGCACCCCCTCCTGTCTTCTCCCATTTCTGATAACTCTGCTAACATCCTGCCCCTTGGTCTCCCCTGGTGTGGTCTCTGTGGCATGTAGAGTTCTCTGGGAGCTGCTTGCCTTCTTTGGAACGGACTTCTGGCTGTGTTCGTGGCATCTGGGCTGGCTTGGCTCTCAGGGGGCTGAAGGTGTGCTGTTTCCTGGCACTGAGCTGCTGAGGCTCTTGGTGACTCTTGAGTATGGCAGAGTCCTTCAAGACTGTTGAGCCTCTGACAACTTTAGGACGGGGCCAGCAGGAAGGCCACCTTGGCGGATAAAGGGCTAGAACTTAGGACCAGCCCAGCTTCTAGGCAGGGAAGTCACTGGAGGTTAATATCCTGGCTGAGGATTCAGCTAGTTGTGGTCCCTATAATAAAAACGCGAGAACTACCAGACTGCAAAGCTCAGCAGTGCTTCCTGCTTGGTGAGACTGTGTGGAAGGAGTCAGTCCCCATCCCCTGGGGGCAGGCATGGGAACTTGCACTCACCCTCCCAGACCATGCTGCACCTTCCCACAGAGCTATAATGCGGAGAGAGAGCATTTTCAGATTCTGTGAGATGTTCGAACAAGTGCTTGAACCTGAACAGGTTGCGGGAACCTCTGGATAGGTAGGTTGAGCCAAGAGCTGAGGCTGGCACGAGAAGGAGGCAGTGTTGTGACTTTGCCCTAAACCTGCAGAGTTTGTTGCTGACACTGATAGCTCATTGCCAGGACTGCATCAACGGGCACCTGCGTGGGCACTGTGGGGCATGAGCTCCGATCCCGACATTTCTGAGTCTTGGTCTCCCTTGGCTCAGCTGTGCTCGGAGCACCCTGTTTGTCATGTCGCCTCATCTTCTGAGTCTCGTCTCACTTTTGAGTAGATAGGGTTGGGTGGGGAGTCCTCTAAGGTGTCTCCGGTTCTTAAGTGTGCCCTTGTCCTGCTTCTCTTCATGTGCATGGAGAAAGACACAAGGTTTTCCTTCTGGGAACCCAAAAGCATTGCTTGGCAGGTGGAGAGGAGGAGCTGAGCAGATCCACATCAGGAACGACAAAAGCTCTCCCTGCAGCGTCCTCAGGGCTCCCAACTCACCCCAAGCCAAGAAACCTAGTCCATTCCCAGCCATAGAATCGCCCCCGTTCCTGTCAGAAAGGCTCACAGCCTCACCCAGAGCTCCCTCTTCCCTGGGTGGTTTTTAAGGCCTTTTATCTCCTCTCTCCCCATTACCTGTTTTCTCCCCCTTTTCTGGAAAGCCCAGGAAGCACATTTTCTAGCTGCCCATTAGTTGTATTTGAGTTCCATCTGTCACCGCTATGCAGGTGCTCAGGGCTGGCAGGGGTTACAGGTCACCCAGGCAGACCTTGGCTGACCCCCAAATTGCCTCTGCAGTGACCTCTGGGATTTCCCTGTCCACCTCGCTCACCTCTCATTCCCTGCCTGAAACTTCCCTTATTAAAAAGTTCTTTGTGGGAATGGCTGACTTGTCACTTGATGACCTCCCCATTGGTCTGAGTGACAGCTCTGGACCACAAAGGTCAAATGCAACCCCTTCCTCCACAGCTGACCTTCTGGCAGGCTGGCGGCCACCTTCCACTGAAGGACATCCAGTGAGCGGTGCCTGCCTGTCCTCTGTGTCCTCCATGAAGGCCAAGCCTCGTGGCCTCCATCTTCATGGGAGCTGAAACAGACTTTCTCTTAGTGCTTTAGTATCTGGTCATGATCTTCACCTCCTCTCATCTCAGCTAGGTCACTTGTCTGTCCTAGATGACAACAGCCACTATGTGGTGACCCGAGGGCCCGACTTTCTTACATCTATAACCTGCTGTGCCTACTTCTATAATCCCTCCCTTCAACAACCTCCCATCAAGAGCCTCTGGACCTGCTGCCTTGACTCCTTGCCACACTCTCTCTTATCAGCAGGAAACATGCTGCATTAGTTACATTTTTCGTTGCTGCGATGGAAAGCCGGACATAAGTAAACTTCAAGAAAGAAAGGTTTAGACTATCATTTCAAAGGGTTCAGTGCACCAATGGAGGGTGGATGTGGTGAAGAAGCTCCTATCATGTTGGACAGGAGGCAGAGAGAGAGGATTATTACAGGAAGAGGCCACGGCAAGATGGAACCCCAAGGACGCGGCCTGAGACTTGTTGCTTCCCGCTCAGCCTGAGAGACTCCACCACCCCTCACTACGCTATTGCATTACAACTCTGACAAGTGATGAACCCAGGGAGGTCACAGCACTCAGGATCCAGTATCCAATAACTTCCCAGAAGCTGGCAGGCACTCCCAACACAGGAGGCCATCTGGGGACACTTCCTAGTCACAGCACAGCACTGGCTTTTTGCAATGAGTTCAGATGTGGCCATCTTGAGTTAGGATAGACCCTCAGTCCAAAGAAGGGGAGGGTGATATACAGAAACACACAGCACAGGAAGTGACCACGTGGTGATGGGAGACAAAGACTGGGGTGAAGTGGCCACAGGCCAAGAAACTCCCATGTCTCAGAAGCTGAAGGGTCAGGGAAGAACCCCCAAAGCTTCGAGAGGGAGCGGGGCCCACCAGCACCTTGACTTCCGACTTCGGGCCTGCAGAAGAGGAAGACAGCAGTTTGCTAGGTGAGCTCCATGATACAGGCCTCTGTAGAGTCACAAACTATCATCATGGGCACACAGCAAGTGCTCAATAGATGCTTGCCCCTCTCACGTGTGCCTCCAGACTCCGGGGAGCGGTGGGGGAAACAGTGCCGCCTCTGGGACCATCGCCCTTTCACTGCGCAGCCTCTACAGAGACCACGCCAAAGCTGGCTGGTGGCCCTTCCCCTCTGTCCCCTGGGGCTGTCTGACAGGGTCTGGTCCTCTCTCAGCCTTCAGCCTCGCCTGCCCCTCCCACTGGCTGCTGATCACCCCCCCCCCCAATCAGCTCCCTGCATCCCAGCCCTTTTCTCCTTGGGCTAGGCTCTGAGTCCTCTCCCTCCCTGTCTACCCTTGTCACCGTCCCCCCTCAGTTTGGGGCTCCTTCTTTCATAAGACAAAACCACAAACTCAGCAACCTCATAAGCCCACCATTCTCAAACCGGCCACCGTCCTCCTCATCCTGTGATTTTGCCTAAACGACCCTCGCCTTCCTCTTCATCCCCTGCTTTTAGGATGGAGAGACATCTGTCCATCCCACCATCTGCTCCCTGGGCTGCCACTTTCCAGTGTGACTCCCAGAAGCACCTGCCACCTCATCTCCCATCAGCGAATGGCTGTCTTGTGTGCCTCTGAATCCTCCTTCTTTAGAAGGGCATCCTTGATTGGATTTACGTTCTATCCTAGCCCCATGTGCTTACATATTAACTAAGTACAAAGGCCTTACTTCCAAATGAGGTCACATTCTAAGGTCATGGATGGGAGAACAGGGTGAGGACTCTGCTCAGCCCATTTGACCTGTGCGACGTGCCCTCTCCTTGAAGTCCTCCTGTGGCCTTGGCTCTTTTGAGCTGGATCCCTGGTTCTCTTCCTCCTTCACCCCTTTCTTCCTGCTCTCCCCGACCCCCACATCAGTGTTCCCAAGTCCTCAGGCTCCTCCACCCATCGACCCCTGCCATATCCTGAAAGTAGTCCTGCCAATAGCCCTTGGGAGGAGCTGCGACCCCCACCACATGCCTGGGCTCAGAGCTGTGGCTTCAGAGGCGCTGGCCCTTCCCCCATCCGCCCCACAGATGGCCCAAACTCCAAAGCCAATCTCCCCACCCTCCTCCTAAGCCCGTCCTGCCTTGTTTCCATCTTATCTCAGGAGTCACCAGCTCTGGAGGGAGCCTGACTCTGGGCTCCCTATCAGTGCCCCTGCCAGCCCATCCACTGTCCCAGGAGTTTCCACTGCTTCCTTCTGCGCCCCTTCTCCACTGGGCCACGACAAGTGCTGTCATTCCTAATCCAGAATAACACGGTGGAGTCACGTTAGGACACCACTCAAGTCACGTCTGAGAGATGTCCCTGCTCATGGGCATAGTGGGAGAGGAGGGCGCAGAGCAGACCTGAATGCCCCGCTCCCATCTGGGGTCCCACAAGGTGGTGGGGAGCTCTGCCGCTTTGCCACACTCTGTAGGAGGTGAACAGCGAGTCCACAAACACAGTTACGACAGCCTCCCTGCATGGAGGCTCTTCCCTGGACCAACTTCAGTCTATTCTGTTAGACTGTCCCGTATCGCACAGCAAGAAGCCAGGGCTGAGGCTCAGTCATTCTCCCAAATTCTGAAGCCTAAGATGGACAGAGTTTGCGGGGCCCCATGCAAAATAAAAACATTTCCCTAGCATGCATTTTGAAAAGTGGGGTTCTTCTTCCTGACCAGATACCTCCCAAGGAACCTTGGGGTTCCCTCTCCAAGGACAGAAAATGCCTGTGCCATTTTTACAACCCAAGTTCTCTTGGTTTGTCCTTCTCCCATCCATCGCATTTGACATTGTGACCCCACAGCCACTTTGCTGAGTGGCCTTGGGCAGATCTGTGAACTCCCTGGATCCTGTCTCCTTATTGAGAACAAGGGCACATAGCACACAAAGGCACAGAGTTGTGGTAGAAAATGTGAGCTTAAGGAAGGGCAAGAAGGGCTGGCAATGTTGCTCGGCTGGCAGGGTTTACTTAGCATACACAAGGCCAGGGGGAAGTTCCATCTCCAGCACTGCATAAACTGCTGTAATTACAACTGTAATCCCAGCATTAGGGAGGCGGAGGAAGGAGGATCGGAAGTTCAGGATTATTCTTGGCTATATAACAAGTTCGAGGCCAACTCCTGGGGCTCCCCCAAGAGTCGACTCCAATGAATGGCCACAGAACAGAACCAGCACCAGCCTGTAGCTAGGACAGTTTGCCATGGCCAGGTACTGTGTGGGCACTTCATAGAGCAGTGGTCTCCAGAACAGCCCCTGGTCAGCTCTTTCCTGTGAGAACACAAAGTCTCAGGGGTGGTGGGACTTGCTGGAACCACTCGGCCAATAAGGAGTTGGGGTCAGAGAGGGCACTCTCTACAATCTGCACTGGCTTTTGGGGTGCGAGGGGCTCCCTGTTAGAGAGCAACAGCTCAGGCCAGATTCTGAGAAAAAACACATAGAGCAGTGGCTTGGAACAGCAGCCACTCCTTAAACAACCTCTACTGCTGCTGGCGGGGACAGGGGGACAGCACGCCACAACGCAGGATCATGAGGCATGGGTGCCCTGTGTCTAGTGACAGCCTGTTGGTCATCTGCGTTTGGCTCTGGGTTTCACAAGTGGCACAATGTCAGTGTCATTGTTTATATAGAATCACATAGTGGAATAAATAATAGTTTGTTGTTTATTCTTTTGCCAGCCTCTAGTTCCAGAGTCACATGTGGACACGAGGATCTACAGACATTCAAGAGATATTCATGTACAAAATGACATAGTGTTTCCATAGAACCCATGCATACCCTCCCATGTACTTTAAATAATTTCTAGATTACTTGTAATACTTAATGCAATGTAAACACTACGTCAAAATTGTTATAGTGCATGTTTAGGGACTAATGGCAAGAAAAAAATAAGGTCTGTAGGGGATGGGAGGTGGCCCACTGGGTAAGCACAGGGACATAAGTTTGAATCCCCAGCACCCACATAAAAAGCAGTGTATGGGCTGGAGAGATGGCCTAGTGGTTAAGAGCACCAACTGCTCTTGCAGAGGACCCGGGTTCAATCCCCAGCACCCACAACCATCTATAACTCCAATTCCAGGAGAACTCCAGTTCCAGGGGAATCCAACACCCTTTTCTGACCTCCGTGGCATTGCACGACACGGGTGCACAGACCTGCATGCAGACAGTACATTCATACACATAAAATAAATAAAATAAGAAAAAAAAAGCAGTGTACAGAGCCGGGTGTGGTGGCGCACACCTTTAATCTCAGCACTCAGGAGGGAGAGGCAGGTTGATCTCTGTGAGATTGAGGCTATCCTGGTCTACATGGTGGGGGTTCTAGGTCAGCTGGGGCTACAGAAGAGACCCTGAACAAAACAGAACAAAGCAAAGCAAAGCCAAGCCAAGCGACAATAGCAACCAAAAAGCCGTGATGGAAATTCAAGTCCATGAGTGCCTGCAGGGGAGGCCAGAGACCAATCAGAGGGCTTGCTGGGTAGCCAGGCTAACTGAAATGGCAGAAATTCTGCTTCAGTGAGAGACTATGTCAAGCACTAAGATGGGGAATAGAGGAAGACAGCCATGAGGGAGGTGCCCGACATCGTGCCTTTGTGCACACAAAGGGGTGCGTATACATCCAGGCCCATAGCCTGTGTTGACTCGGGTGTGATGTCACACACAGTCAACCACACTGGTGTCCATATGTCTGCAGGGTAGATGCAAGGAGTGCAGCCTGGGTGCTGGGCACTGCTTTAGAGCAGAGAGCGTAAAAGCCAGAAGGCAGAATTCACCAGGCTGCAGGGTGCTGGGCCCTCAGTGAGGGGCAGTGTTTGAAAAGGGAATGGTACACCCTCTGTGAAGAGGAGCCCAGCCCAACCAGCCGGCCAGGAGCTGACCTAGGCCTCCCTGCCTCAGTGTGTTCCAGGTACACATCCTCCAGACTGCATACAAACCTGCCAAGATTAGCCTCCAGCTGCACAAGAGCCAGTGAGGGACAGCCAAGCATCACAGGGCTGCGCAAAGCTGCTGTCCATCTGTCTCGGACTGCTGTGCTTCTGAGTTTTCAGTGTGATGGGGGAGGATTGGCTGTCAACAAACCTAACCCGTTACCTGGCACAAGCCTTTGTTCCATGCTGCCTTAGTTTCCCCATCTGAAACACAGGGACAATAGCATCTACTTCATTGGATGGCCATAGCCTCAATGACAGAGTAAGCAAATTTTCATGTGTGCACATGTGTGCATGTGCATGTATGTGCATATGGAGGCCAGAGGACAGCTTTGGGCATTTTTGAGACAGGATCTCTTATTGGCCAGGAACTGTCCCTAAGCACTGGGATGACAGGCGTGTGCCATCACCACCACACCCAGCTTCTTACTTGGGGTCTAGGGAATCAAACTCGGGCCCTCTCCCCTCAGGCATCTTGGGTTGGGGGGACTCCTCCGTAGATGGAAAGAGGGGGTGGACACCTCTATGTGTGAGGTCATTCCTGTTGCAGGCTCAGGGAGACCCCGCCATGCTGGGCTGGCCCATTAGCAGCCGGAAATGCCTGAGCTGGGCACTGGGCTGGCTGGGCAGCTAACAGAGGCCTCCTACGTCTTGTTCCTGCCTGCTCATCTTGGATGGTTCTCCACTCCACGTCTTCCTGCGACTCAGGCCAGGGCCCAGGTCACCCTCTCGCTCTCTCCCATCTCTGAATCCAGACGCCAGCAAGCCTCTGTGCTCCCTCCAAACCCCACCCCCCTGCTCTCTGGATTCCGCCTGCACATTTTTTTTTTAAATTTTTTTTATTAATTTTATTTATTTCTGTATGTGTATGAATGTACTGTCTGCATGCAAGTCTGTGCACCCGTGTCGTGCAACGCCGCGGAGTTCAGAAGAGGGTCTCGGATTCCCCTGGAACTGGAGTTCTCCTGGAATTGGAGTTTCAGACGGTTCTCAGCCGCCATGTGGGTGCTGGGGATCGAACCCGGGTCCTCTGTAAGAG
>VZQC01014630.1:1746648-1924445 GCA_009823505.1 Rhizomys pruinosus | reverse complement strand
AAAGAAAGAAAGAAAGAAAGAAAGAAAGAAAGAAAGAAAGAAAGAAAGAAAAAGAAAAGAAAGAAAAGCAGAGAGAGCTGTGAGTTAGGCAGGAGACAGTTGTGATGTGGTCTTGGACCAGGACCACGGAAAACTCGCTGCCTTTTCCCTCAAGGAGATGTCCTACAGCCCAGGCACTCCGCCCCCACGCTTCCCGGGAGAAATGAAACATGAGTTCTCACAAGTGCCACACATACCTTCCTGGCGGTGCTGTTCAAAAGGTGGGACCAGGTGAGCACCATCAAAGGCTTCGAATGAACACACTGTGGCTCACTGTACGTCCAGCCATAAGGCACAGAGTGAAACACGGAAGACCCTCAAACATATGTTGTCAAGTGAAAGTCACAAGAGGTCTGAGAGTTCAGACCTATACACAAGACAGAAGGAGCTGAGTGCTCACAGGGGAGGGATGGGGCTTGGGCGAGCTGGGCGATGGTTGCTAAGGGCCTTTACGAGGACAGATATAGGACTCTAGAGCTGTTATGGTGATGGCTCTGCACCCCAGAGTTCACTAAAAACCACTGCAATGTTTGCCCTAAGAGGTGAGGGGGAGGCTGGAGAGACGGCTCAGTGGCTGAGAGCGCCGGCTGCTCTTGCACATGACCCAGGTTCAACTCCTAGAACCCACGTGGTGGCTCACGACAGCCTGTGACTCCAATTCCAGGGAATCTGACGCCCTCCTCTGGCCTCCCCATCTTCCGCAAGGGAAGAAGCTGAGGCTGGGAAAGCTTATTGCCTAGACACAGGCTACTGAGGGCAGAGAGGGTGTCTACCCAGGTCCCCATGCCAGGAACCCCCAGACCTGCTCACTCTACCTCAGCCAGTACAGGGCCAGCTTGACCGAATACCAGCCCCGGTCTCCCAAGGGCTCTAGGCTTTAAGCCTGTTGCCAGGGAGAAGATGGGATGGCAGGCTGGTTCTATTTCCCTCTGAGGCTGTGTGGACAGCAGGAAGACACGGAGCAGCTTGGCTATGTCATTCTACTAGGATAGGGTAGCCCCAAATGTTTGTTCATCTCTGCCCCAACGGGTGCAGCCACACACGCTTTGTCACTCATAACTGGGTCTAGGCTCTGGGCCCCCTCAGTCTGCTGCATGCGCAGCCTCCATCCAACAGCCTGCTTGGCTCTGCCCAAACCTTTCAGAGAATTCCACGGAGGGGTGGGTGTCGCCCTGTATCTCCCACTGTAAATACAGATGTAAGTACTACAATTGAGTTTAATATTTAATATAATCGGGTTAATGCACATTCTAAACACCATAAATAATCATTAGCTGAGGGTTCTAATTGTGCTGGTGGGATATGGCCTCATGACTAATTTAAAGACCAGAACACATTCCTATACTCAGCTCCCTGAAACACCGTAAATCAGCCCACGGCCTAATCCCTGCATCACAGCTGCAGGCTCTGAGAGCCAGGGGCCCCGCCAGCCTGGGCCTCCACTCACCTTCTTAAACAGCAAGCCATGCAGGTGCTCAATGCCATGGGGCCTTGAAGATGCCACCAGGCCAAGGTTAAGGACAGGATTGAGGTAGCACCTGGGGAAGGCTGTCTGTCAGGGAAGGGGGTGACACTGATGAAAGGAGAGAGGAGGCAGAGGACAGTGTGCAGACCGGAGGGCTCAGGACATACCTTATGCACGTCACAGAGCTGGTACAGTCCTTTTGTTATCCCTGGGCCACTGTGGCTGGCCACTCACAGGAGAGGAGGGCTTGTTAGCAGAACTGTGGGGAGCACTACCCTGAGAACTGAGCTTCTCAGGCAAGAGGTGAGAGGCAGTGTTCTGAACTGGAAACCAGGGCACACGGCCTGCCAGGGATTGCGGTGTGTGAGGAGGATACCTGAGCCCACGGCCTCGGCTGCAGAAAAACTGAGTCCCAAGGTTTCAGGCTATGGACAGGGCAGTAAACTGAGTCCCAAGGCTGCAGGCTACGTACAGGGCAGTAACGAGGTACCCTGTCCAGGATGGGGCTCTTCTGGAAAATCTAAGAACTGGATCTTTTGCAGTCAGGGGATTTCTGCTCTGTTTTTTGAGAGGCCAGTGCCAGCCCCCCACAGCTCTGCTCCCCAAGACACCCAAATATTACCAGGTCTTGGAATGCTACCCCAAATCATATGTAATCTCCAGATCCTGGTGTGCTTCTATAGACATAGCACATTCCTCTCAAACTAACACATTCCAAATGGATGGGCACACTGTCTTGTGCTGTTCCCTCCTGGATGGAGGAGGCGTATGAGACTCAGGAAGCTCCAGAAGTCCAGGACTCTTGAGGCTCCTCCCTGAGCTTCTAACAGTTGCTAGGGAGAGGAGCGTCTTCAGTGGCTCTCACGGCAAAGCACTGAGGAATCATCAGAGTCACAGCTTTTGTGAGTCACCACCCATGCTGGGGTGTGCTTTTATGGATGCAACCGCTTTTAGTCACCTGTGCTCCCATAAGTAACCCCAATAAACTCATTGCTTCACAGAGCCAGGCAGGTAGAATAATTTCTTAGGTTTGCCATTAGTCTCTGTGTGGAGTGAGTGGGAGAGTCACGCAGTGTCCTCATGACCTGCTGTGTGGGCAGAGAGAAGCTCGCTCCGTGGGCAAAGCACTGCTGTACAAGTGCAAGGGCCCGGGTTCAGGCCTCCTGGAACCCATGTAATATTGGGGTGTAGTAGCATGAATCTGTTACCCCAACACTCCTATGACAATCCTACCTTTCCAGGAGGCGAAAACAGAAGAATCTTTGCCCACATGGTGGGCAAACAAGAATGATGCTGCCACAACAAGTGAGCGCAATGCCAAGGTTGTCTTCTGATGTGTGTGTGTATGTGCACGTGTGTGCATCATGACACATAGACCTGCACACACACATACACACACACACATACACATGGATGTGACAACAAGGTTGTCTTCTGATGTGTGTGTGTGCATACGTGTGTGCATCATGGCACATAGACCTGCACTCGCACGTGTGTGCACATGCACACACACACGCAGAGGAGAGAAAGCCTTGATGTGTTCCTAAGACCTGCCTTGCTCCCAGGCCCTGTATGCTCCAGGCTGTAGAAACAGCATCACAGGAAAGTGAGGGGGGGCGGCGCTCTGAGTAACTGGCTCCTGGTGTCCCAATTGAAGAGGGGACAACGCTGAGCTGATGGCCTCGCTTGTGTGATGTGATGGCTCAGGAGTCTACCATGGGCCGCCTGCCCCCAGAAGGTGGACTTGAAGGTCCAGAGCCTTCTGAACCTCCCTCCTGGCTGCTTCGGGCAGGGGCCCAGCCCAGCTGGATTCAGTGAGAACTAGGTTGCTCAGTGTGCGTGTCCAGGGAACACACAGATCCCACAGAGCCTGTGTGTGCCTAGCCTTTGCCACTCACCGCCCAGCCCTGATTCAGTCTGGGGCTGGGCTCTGCCACCCTAACCCTCATGGTCTGGCCTGGCGTGTAGACTCCAGCTGCCCCCAGGGGCCCTGGCTGGGTACTTCTGGGGTTAGCTGCCTGTAAAGACAGCTGGTTACCTGCTTTCTCCTGTGATCCATTTCTCTCCGAGGCACATGTGATACAGATATGCCCAGCTTTACAAGGGAGGAAACTGAGGCTCAGAGAGCTTCTGGTACCCAATTATTGAGTATTAGAATTGGAACTAAAATCTTGGATAAACTTAGAATGACAGTGTGAGGGGAAAATTTGCAGGGCAAGGAGAGGTTGGATGGGGCAGGAGAGGCGCTCACTTGTCTTCAGGGACCTGTAGGAGAAGACGGGCTCAGACAGGCAGGGCAGGTGTCTCTCCTTCCTTACACTGAGCACCATGGGAACACGGGTCCTGGCACTTCCTAGGTGCTCCGCACACACTGACAGAGCCCCACAGTGCCTGGCCGTACGTTTCACAGCACCCCAACATTACCAACTCTTTGTTGGTGTTGAGCTCCCTGGGGGTGGCATGGACCTTGTTGTCACTGCCAGCAGTGGGTTCTGGGTGGACATCGAGTGACCAGATAGAGGAAGGCAAATACCACTCAGGCCTAATCATGTATCTGTACCAGTTCCAGCCAGTATTCCTTGCTACTCTGTTCTGCCCAGCTAGTTTGTATTCAGTAAATGCAGACTCACCATGGTCCCCCGCTGGCCAGTTCACTGCAGCTGGAAAGATGCTGTTCTCTGCCAGGCTGAGGATGCAGGTGAGAACCTGGCCACGGGGACTGTAGGCCCCACTAGCCTGCTACAACAGGAGGGTCCCCTCTCAGGCAAGGTGGTATAGGGTAGCAGAAATTAGGAAAATGGTCCTGTGTTGCCAAGGGGAATCTTAGAGTCTTAGAAAGATAGACCTTGGCGATGCAAGATGCTGAGAGAGAGAGAGAGAGAGAGAGAGAGAGAGAGAGAGAGAGAGAGAGAGAGTTGTTCTGCTGGGAGCATCTGTGTGAGCAGGCCAGGAGATGATTCCCATGAGAGGGAACACAGAGATTGCATGATCAGGATTGCACACTCACATGTGAAACATGATTCCTGACCTGGCTTGCTCCAGATGCCTCATGGCCAGCCCTGTCTGTGCCCATTTCAGGGAGGTGCCTCATGTCTGCCTCGAGCTGCAGAGAGCCCTTGGAACAAACCCATCTTCCAGGGCCACCTCAGGTGGGGGCCACATTGGCTCAGATGGACATTCATTTTGGAGACCCGACATTTTGGTCATGGCTGTGTGATTAGTTTGGGGGTTACAGTGCAGGCTCGGATAGGAAGCTGTGACGTATATCTAGAGAGCTGGATGGGAGAAATCAGTCTTGATTTGCTTCGGTTTACATCTGTGCTCCCAGGTGCCTGAGCCCAAACTAGGGACAGTGCAGGGTACAGGGCAGGGTGCTCTGGGCATGAGCACTGTCTTAGTTTGGTTTCTGTTGCTGTGATAAAGCAATCTTACCAAAAGCTATAGGTTATGGTCCATCATCAAGGGAAGCTCAAGGCAGGAACCTGGAGGCAGGAACTGAAGCAGAAACCATGGAGGAGCGCTGTTCACTGGCTGCTTCCCCTGGCTCGCTAGATGGCCTTTCTTTTCCCTTTTCCCTTTTCCTTTCCTCTCCTTTTCTTTCTTTCCCCTTCCTCTTCCCTTTCCCCTTTCTTTTTTTCTCCTCTCCTTTCTTTTATTTTTCTTAGACAGGGTCTCCCTATAGCCCCATCTGATCTGAACTAGCATTTAGAGCAGGCTATCCTCATCTCACAGAGATCCCACCTACCTCTGCTTTCCAAGTGCTAGAATCAAAGATGTGTACCAGGACACTGTTCTCAGTATCCTCCTTTCACAGCCCAGGCCCAGCGGTCCGAAGATGGCGCCTCCCACAGTGGACTGCACCCTCCCATTGATTAGCAATTAAGAAAATGGCCACAGGGTAATTTGACCTGGGAAAGTCTTCAGTGGAGGTTTCTTCTTCCCAGGTGAGTCTAGTTTGGTCAAACTGACAGAAAGTAACCAGCACAGGGTCCGGCGGAGGCTGGGACACACCTCCCCTCCCCTCCACATTTTACTCTGAACGTTCCCAGCAGAACGTCCCATAATCCTGGAGAGGAAGCTTAGTGAACACACAGTGAGGGAAAGCCCTTCTGAGAGACCTCCGTAAGCGGGTAGCCATTCGAGATCCCCCCAACCTCAGAGCTGGGCAGATGTGGGACCAGCTCTCACACAGATGAGCACTTTGGCCCAGGGAGCTCTTCGTCTGGTTCAAGCCCAAGCTCCTTTCTCTGTTAACGCAACACTCCCAGGATGGAGGGAAGTCTTGGAGCTGTACCAGTAGTCACTGGGTACCTGGGGCCTGGCAGGAGCCAGTAGGAAGCAGTGAGTGGTCGTTTTGGGTGGTTCTCACTGTCTTTTGGACCCTGTGTGCTCACTTCCATGGCTCACCTGTCCATCCCTCCCACTCAGTTATCAAAGTGGTAGATCCAGCTGGAATTCATGGCCGACTGTGTGTGCACTTAACTGCCTCCCTTGAGGGCTTTCAACACATCAAAAGGTGTTAAAATCAATACATGGCCTTGAGGGTGGTTGCGCCTTTAAGTAAATCTATGCACGGCCTTACAGCTGGTCAAGCTCTCTGGGCTCCAGGCAGTACGGCATTGGGTGATCAGAAACCCTAATGAGGGGGCCCATCACCAGGGAGATAAACAGACCACCAGGCTGCAAACAAACATGTCAACACAGGCTTGGTCCATTAATTTGATCAGTGTCGAGCTGATCTACAGACTTTGCTGAGACAAATATATCTGGAGAGAAACTACTGAGGGGGAGGGGACGGGACGCAGGAGAGTAACTTCATTTCAGTGGCTGTGGGACTCAGCTGCAGGTCTATTTGTGATACTGCTGACCAAATGCCCTGTGGGTTATTACTGACCCAGGAGGAAGGATTTGGAAGGAAGGACCTGGGACTCGAGCAGGTGGAGTGATGCTCCCACCTGCACATGTCAACCACAAGGTGCATTAAGAACCCCACCCTGGGGGTGGGGAAAGCTGGGGAGAGGGCGCCCTGACGAATGAAGTCCAAGAAAACTGTGTCAGAACGCTTTCCCCTCAGGGATCCACTGCTGCATTTGCTTCTAAGGAAAGTGTTCTTTGCTGTGCCTGGGAGCTTAACTTCACTCAGAATGTGAATTGGACCTGTCACTTGTGCCCAGCCTGAACTGCTGCCTTGGCAAGCTTCTTGTGAAAGCCTGGTAGGGAAGATGTTACTTCCCATGGAGGGCAGGGACTGTGGGGTGACCAGGGCAGGAGGCTGCTAGGTTTGATGTGGGTGCCGACTCAGGAGTTCTTGGGGACCCCAGAGGACAGAGCCCAGCAGGTATGGCATCTTTGTTCTGAGTCAGGCTGGATGCCCAGCACCTAAGACCATGTACGGCAGCCTGTCATCTGTCTCAGCATCTCCGGGGACCTTGGTTGGAACTGGCTCTGGTTCCTCTTCTAGACCTAGCATAAGTGTCTAGTATTGGTCCCTGATATGACAGGAGCCAGTGGATGGGGCCACAGCAAGAACAGGTTTGTGTGGTGGACCTGTAGGGAACCACACAGCCCCTCTGCCCTGCTGGACACGTGCACCCACCTCCCAAGTGGTTGGTGCTGAAACCACCCTGCCGGGGGGGGGGGGGGAGTTTTCTGCATTTGAACTTGTATCATGACCAGAACCAAATTACAAAGCAAAGACACTTGCAGCACCATATGCCAACAGCCAAAGTGATTTTGTTTTCCAAGCAGGCTTGGCAAGTTTTCATTTTCAGGAAAGAAAGTAAGGCAGAAAAGGGGAAAAGCTTGCTAAGTCATTGCATTTAGTCCCACATAGCGGGGCGGCCCCTATCAGTAGTCTGTGTCCTCATTGTGACTACTGGTTTACTGCTTCAAGAACCAATAGAATAAATACATAGAAGCTCCTTGTGCTAAGATCATATTCCTGTTTCTACGTTGTTTGGAATGTGGGTTTTGACACTCGCAACATTAAGGTAAGGTTTGTGGGGTGTGTTTGCGACAAAGCCTTCAGACACTTGAGCAGAGGACACGGCAACAGCCTAGGACCTGTGAGGGTCCCTCCCAACATCAGTCCAAGTCCTGGTCACTGTGGCTGGGCACAGTGGTGGGTGCAGCTGTCCAGCTCCTTCTTGCCTTGAGCATTGGGGTCAGCCTGGTGAAACTGCACAGCTGCTTTGAAGCCAAACATTTTCCCTTGGTTCGCACAATCTCATTATTTGCTCCCCCAAACCAGCTGATTCTTGCTAGAGCCATGTTTTCATGGCACTGGTCAGATATGGACAACCTGTCAAAGGCAGGGTTGCCATGGAGACTCATTTGTAAGCTCCATGTGCTGTTTGGGGCTTAGGAATTATTTCTGAGGAGTAAAAAATAATGAGTATATAGAATTTCACAAGTTTCTTTAAGTATTGTTGTAAAAAATTCACACTCAAGTGTCTTTGCTTAGGAAATACCGACAAATAAGAAAGTCCCCAAAGACAGGTATGGTGGTCAACAATGATGGGGTCAGCCCCTCAGGGAGACTCTGGCTCTCAGTGCTCCAACAGAGACAGCAGGAATGGGTGAAGAAGACAGAGACTTGCCTCCTCCTGGACCTTGGGCTTGGGAGATGGCAAGACCTCTCTACTGTGTTTCAGTCCCAGTGCAGGGCAGGAGGCAGTCACAGGAAGACCTGGGGTTTTACAAAGCCAACTGTGGATTCAAAACCCCAGGCAGATATCTGTGTGATGTGGACACGTGGTACCGCTTCCAGAGCCTGGGTTGGACCATCTATAGACCAGGAGGGGTGGGACCACCCTGCAGAGCTGGGGTAGGGAGAGAAGTGGGTGTTTGAGGATCCCCTCCTCCAAACTTGGCCAAAAGCAGTGGATGTTTGGGCTGACAGCCCTCATCTGCATGGAGACCCATCCAGTGACGGAGTCCACTCTCTCTGTCCCAGTCACAGTGTAGTGAATTGCCCTGTCCTGTTCCAGACTGTGGTCATCTGGTGAAGCTGACACACCGAAGAGAAATCCCGTGTGGACAGTGATGGCTGCCTTTACATATTCCCACTGATTTCTATGACAATCCCAGGGACGCTGGTCTTAAAGCCTCTCATCTCCAGTTACCAGTAGCTCTATATGCTCTGCCATACATTTTTCTTTTCTGTCCTAAAAAGCCTCTCCATCAGGTAGGTAATAGTGCATAAACAAGTATTTAAATGCAGTAGGAAAGCTGGATTCTAAAGGCGCTCATACCCATGGTAGTCCACGTGGTTTCCTGAAGATCCATCGATATGCCCAAACCACCTGTTCTGTTATCTGAAAGAGCAACCTGCATTTCTGTGCCCTGGGTTCTGTTTGCCTGGGCAAGTCTGTCCTACACAGAAAGTCGACAGACAGGAAAGCCACTAGCACAAGATGGTTCCATGTGACTGCTGGAGCGGGTGCTGACCCAGAACCTCTGGTTGCTTCAGATAAATCTCCCTGTCTTACCTCTCTGGGTCCTTGCAAGGGCTTTTTTTGATATCATGTGTGGTTCCTTTGATTGGTACCATGGATTGGATTGAATCCCATGCCCTTAGCAATTACCTGGAACTTTCTAGAATTTTCCTACCTCTTAGAGGTGCCTAGGAGTCTCCCACTTCTCAGCACCAGGGCTTAAACTCAGTGGGGTGGAGCCCTGTCTACCTTGCCCAGACCCTCGGCTGGCACCTGAAGTCCTGTCTCCGCAGGAGAGGCTGTGTTCCTGTCCCTGTCCCTGCCGTACCTGTTCTGTGCTCACCTCTCTGCAGTGTTAAAAGCACTGTGGCCGGGCGTGGTGGCGCACGCCTTTAATCCTAGCACTTGGGAGGCAGAGGCAGGCAGATCTTTGTGAGTTCAAGGCCAGCCTGGTCTCCAGAGTGAGTTCCAGGACAGCTGGGGCTACAGGGAGACCCTGTCTCGAAAAGACCAAAAAAAAAAAAAGCACTGTGGAGGAGGCCTGGTGTTCATGTGTATGGGGAGAGCCTGCACGTTGGGGCTGGTTTCTGCCTCCCGAGGACTCCCACTCTCGCACACCTGGTGTTACCTTCCACTTTCTGGTTCTTTCTCTCTTGGTGTGAGAAAATTCAAGCATAGGGCCAGAGAGACCAATCCAAGCTGTCAGCATGGAGCTGGGGAGGAAATCCTGGCCCTGCTGAGTGTTGGCTAAGGGCGGGTCTGGGAGTCAGCACCAAGGACAGCCTGGCTGGAGTCGTCAGCTGAGAGGAGCTGCACCATCAGGACCTGCTGCTGCCAGGGGGCGCTTTATCCACTCTGGGAGCTCTCTCAGGAGCAGGGCAGAAGTCACTTGAAGAAGACTCCCTTTGGGCAGACCAAGGGCACCTGGGAAGAGCAGGCTTGCCTGCTGAGGCATAGATGCCTCCTAGCTTCAGACCCCTTTCCACATTGAGGCAGAGGGACCCTTGCTTTTCTGTGCCTGTGAGTCCCTTATTTCCTGGATCCCGGCCCCCAGCATTCCCCTGCCCTGGGAGAGGCCGTAGCGTGTGTGGGGATGGAAGGGGGGTTGGGTTTCTCTGGGCCTCTTTCCCTCTAAGTTTTCGGGGAGGAAGGGAGGACGGATGGCCAGCAAGGGTGACGAACACCTTTGCATTCCTTCTCCTGGGCTCAGCAACATGCCTGATTAGCCCCCACCCAGAACCCCAGGGAAGGTATGTTGGTGAGGTCTATCTCAGGACCCTTCTGCACCCTGAGGATTGGCGGTTCTGAAGTGGGGTCTGTGGCCCCGAGAGTGATGCTTGTGCTCCCCATCTCATTGATAATGCCCCTGTTGCTTGGATCTACTAGTCTCTGAGGTGTCAGTCTGACCTGCTTACTTTTCACAGGATTGTCACATTGCACAAGTGTGAGCAGGCTCGTCACCACCCCTTCCACGGGGTGCGGTCTCTGATCAGGACCCCTCAAAAACTCCCATGTTAACCCTCTGGCCCTCCCTCCCCTGCCCTGCCTGGTGAGCCCTGCTCCCTGTTCCTGGCCTGTCCCACTCTGTGTAGACCCCTGGCTTGTGTCCACTTTGAAGTGGGTACTCCCAGTTCACCAGGCACCAAGGCCCCTAGCAGGGCTGATAGCAAACACCACTGTCAGAGACCACAGCATGCCTGGCTGCTGTTCAAAGGAAGTCCTTCCCCACACTCCATGTTGACCCTCCGCTCAGCTTCCTGTCGGGGTGGCACTGTGATCGCTTCCCCTTCTCTCCCGGCTCCTTGCAGTCTGCTCCGGTCTCCAGGCTCTTGGATGATGCTTGTTCCCTCCTTCTCGAGACTCTGTGTGCTCCCTTCCTGAAGTTCTGTGCTTCCTAAGACTCCGTGCTCCTTTCCTAAAACCTTGTGTTCCCTAAGGCTCGTGCCGTCTTCCCGAGGTTCTGTGCTCCCTTCCCCAGGTGCCACACCCCCTTCCTGAAGCAGAAATGCCCCCAATGGTGCACTGAGCACATGCGGGCCAGCTGGCAGGGATAGGTCACTAAGGTGGGTCCTTAAAGCTTTATCATTTCTGCTTTGGGCCTGTGCTGTCTGCTTTCTGCTCTAGACACTATAAAGAAGCAGCCACCTCACGTGCCTGCCAATGAACACCATCTTTCCTGCTATGATTGAGCTCAAACCATGATTACAAATTCTTCCTTTCCTGAGCTGCCTCTGTCAGATGTGAGGTAAGGAGCAGGGAATCAGGAGTGAGTGACAAGGTCCTCGGAAAGGCTGGGGGGTAGTATGCCTGGGGGAGAGGGTGCTGGGGACCCTGGGGGTGGCACACATGGGGGAGGGCCAGGTGCTGGGGACCCTGGGGGTGGCACACATGGGGGAGGGCCAGGTGCTGGGGACCCTGGGGGTGGCACACCTGGGGGAGGGCCAGGTGCTGGGGACCCTGGGGGTGGCACACCTGGGGGAGGGCCAGGTGCTGGGGACCCTGGGGGTGGCACACCTGGGGGAGGGCCAGGTGCTGGGGACCCTGGGGGTGGCACACCTGGGGGAGGGCCAGGTGCTGGGGACCCTGGGGGTGGCACACCTGGGGGAGGGCCAGGTGCTGGGGGCCCTGGGGGTGGCACACCTGGGGGAGGGCCAGGTGCTGGGGATGGCCAGAGCTATTTTTATGAGCAGTAGGCACTGGCACCAGCGGCCTCGTCATCCCTCAGGCTCTGTGAATAGTTGGCTTTGCTCTTCACCATCAAGCTGAGGCCTCCAAAGAGCATCTGTGTGTTTTCTGTTCCACCTGGTCCCCTGACTTCTTCCTTTCAGTATTTCAGGAAAGTCTAGAGTCCTACCTTCCTATGTGTGATCTTAGCCTGGAACCAGCCTCCTGACCCAGGGGACCGAGAGCTCTGGGCTCCTCCTCCAGACTCGTCCTTAATGCTGCTCCCGACACTTGAAGCCACCTTCCCAGCTCTCGGCTTCCGGTTCAGAGCTTCCCCCAGAAAGTAGTGTATTTCATCTTTATGTGTCAGGATTTATATAAAAAGGGGATAGTTCAACTCTCAATGTAATGAGTTGGAAGAACAGCTCTCCGGTGGCTTCCTTGAGTGAACACAGCATCAATAACATTGATTGCTAAAAATAACTAATAACCCCCAGCGAACGGTGGCCAGGGACCACTCCAGCCCTGCCTCTAACAGGGATGTAAGGGAGGCAGGTGCTGCCCTCCATCAGGTGGGTTCCCAGAGGGGTTTGACAGAAGGTGGAGTAAAACCAAAGTGTCCCAGGGTGCTGGGGGGGCAGGACCTTCTTAGGTACTAGAGACAAGACAGAGGTCCTAAGAGGGTAATCCCACATCAGCTTGGGGTGTACCATCCAGAGGAAAGACCATGAGGGAAGCCTTTTAAAGGGGGCATCTTGGGAGAGCCCAGTAGAAAAGGAGTGGGCAGGATGGTGGGATGGCTCGGGGTTGGAGCCCCAGGTTTGGAGGCCAGTGGGGTCCGGGCCTTCTTGACTCTGCGAACCTGTGCATGGCACTCTCCTCAGTTTCCTCATCAGAGAAAAGGAGACTCAGGATCCACCAGTTGTCAGGAGTACCTGTTGTGAATCAGAGTGTAGACAGTGTGCAGGCATGAGCCTGCTGGCATGGCGAAGGGAGTGTTTAATCAATCATGGGGAGGGGAGTTCAATCAATCATTCTCATACTGCGGAGCTTATTTTCTGTGTAGTCAAGCCCTGAGACACCCCCACCTGAAGCAAGCAGTTAGCAAATGGAACTAGAGGTCGACACAAAGGACCCTCGCTGAGGGCCCTGGAGATCGGGCCCGAGGGAGACAAATGATCCTCAGGATGAAAGCTTACCCAAACCAGAGAAGCAATCACTTTTGACAAGGCAGATGGGCAGGTGTGGCTCACATGCGCCTCACTGTGACTCTGGTGACCGCCTCTCTAGTGACAGGTGGGTGGAGATGCACTACCGTACATGCAAAATCAATTCTCCTGTGCCTGTGGCGCTGGCTGCTGTGCCCTGGATGGTTGTGCCTGTCTCTCTCAGGAGCAGACAGTACACACACATAGGGATCTCCGCTGGTGTTAGCGGCTCAAGAGCTCACAGGACAGCTTGGCTCACCTGAGTGACTCCCTGCTTTTCTGAAGGATCCTCCCACCTTCCCTCTCTGCGCCCCCTACCCCTCTTCTGGGATTTCGGAAGAGGAAAAGCAAATTGCAGGTGAGGGTGGAGGGCTGGGAAAGAGAAGGACCAGGAGGAAACATACACCGCTGGCCAGAAAAGAGTCCAGGGGCTGAGGAGATAGCTTAGTCAGCAGAGCACCACGCATGCTCGTGATGTGAGTGCTGGAGAGGTTGAAGCACGAGGACCCTCGGGACGTCCTGCTCAGCCAGGTCAGAGATCCCGAGGCTGAGGACTGACACTGACTACCACTGTCCTTTGGCCTCCACAAACATGTGCACACACATACACACACACCTGCACGTACCTGTGCATTCATGCATGCATCTATATACAGATACTCCACAGACAAGCATGGAGAAGAAATAACACACTTCACAGTTGACAATGGAGATGCCAGTACTGAGGGCCAGGGTGCTCATCCTTAGTGGCTGGAGCCTCCCTTGTGAAGTAGTTCTCTCTCCCGGGTGCCCTGGGAATGAGGGAAGGCTCTTGCTGCGGTCCAGGATTGTCACTGGTGTCACTGATGTGGAGATACGGGAGATAAGGAAGCTGCTGTGGGTGGCAAGTCAGCTGCTTGGGTGAATTTATAATTAAATAGAGCAGGTATTTGTGGCACTCATCTCTGGTGTGGGAATTTACTAAACACCTTCCACGTGTCTTGGTTGGGGATTCTGTCCTCTAGGAAGAGCGGGCCCCAGGATCCCCACGTGTCACTAGTCCACTCTGAACCTCACAGAGCACCCTGAAAACACAACCTATGTGCCCACAACTCCTACAGTCTTGCTAGCTGGCCCTTGGGGCTTCTCTAAGCTCAGAAGGAAGGAGGGGGCCTAGTGGCTGGCCATGAGAAACTGGGCCACCACGTGACTTAGCCAATTCCGACATCAGACTGAACCTTGAATTTCACATGCCTGGATTGCAGATGTGCTCAGCCTCCAATATCTCATGGGACGCTTCAGCTGAGACCCCCCCACCACACCCCCCCCAGTGCCAGCCCCAGACCCCCACCATTAATCCCCCAGCTTCTTCATCCCAAGGCTTTCATTGGTGTTTGTATCTGGGGGGTTGCTCTAAATTCACGTGAATCTTCCAACAACTGTACCAGAGGAAATAAAAGGATTGTCTTAAACACAAAAGAAGCCACGGGCTCCAACATCAGAACAGGGCCTAACAAGCCTCTTCAGGTGGCAAGAATAAGAGTATGTGCCATGAGGCAGACCAGAGGGCATCCTGGCAATGCTCCCCTCATAGAGTGGAGAGTGTCAGGACCCACAGTGATTGTGCGGTATCTGCATCTTCCGTACCATCTCTCACCTCACTGGGAGATTCTGCCACCCATCCCAAGCGTGGCCCCAGCACATAGAAGGTGCACCATACACATCGTCTGAAGAAAGGAATTATGATGTTGGTTTATAATGCACCACATACACTCCCATACTCAGATGCTGTACCCCCCCCCGGAAGTGTTGGTCACTGCAGAGAATGCTGGCTGCTCCCTCTATAATGAGAACCCAGCAGGATGCCAGGCGCTTAGAAAAGATTCTTCTACTTTTTCTACTCTGTTCAACTCTGCCACCAGAGACCTCTGCCTGCCGTATTCTGATTCTACCAATATGAAACTACATTTGGGGGAAAATCACCTGCTTCCTTTATATTAGGAAAGTAAGAAGCAAACAGACTTCATTTGGGAGTGTGGCCTTTCTTCCAGGAGTTGGTATTGAAGGCAAGCCATCCCTGGGGGCTGTGCCCTGGCCTTTTATTTATGCCGCTCTCCGTCCCACTGAAAAGAGGCTCACTTGGCTGCAGTGTTAGAGATCTGGGTCCAGGAAGCATCTATGCCTATAGCCTATTTTACAACTTTTCAAAGCCATTGTAAAGTAACCTTGTCTGATAAGGTTGACCAGACAGGCCTGGTCATCTGCACTGAGCGGAGGAGAAGACTGAGGAGGACTTAGCAAGGAAAAGATCGTGTGGAGGTCAAGTTCCTTTTCTGAGGCTCACAGCAAGTCACCCCATGTTTAGTTATCTGCTTCTTTAGGGGGTGACAGATAAGTGGGTGTGTTACTCTGTAGCGACGGGATGTTATAGTACGTGGATGAGCCAGAGGCAGGTTCTAAAACTCAGGAACTCCTGGGTTTTAGCCCAGTGGCTGTGGGCTCTTCCAAGAGATGCTTGTTTTCTGAGAGAATCAGGACACTACGAAGAACAAAGCTCCAGTACCCTGGATAGCGACCCACAGGCGGAAGGGTGGGTGGCTGGGCCCCTGCTTCCTGGCTCCTGTGGAGCTGCAGAACTCTCCACTCTGCTGCTTCTCACCCTGAGCATCAACCAGCGACCACGCAGGCTCAGCCCCTGCTGGCATCCTCACTCACTCCCAAACCTGACTGCCTGTCCTTGTTTTTATTCTTCACCCAACAACCCCCATCTCTGAATACCTTCCTCAAGTTCTGTCCAGCACAGAATGTGCTTGGATTTGAGGATCTTCCAGGAGGCTTTGTCTGGCGCAGTAACCAGAGCGCATGAACCGTGCAGTATGCAGCCGAGTCCTGCCAGGCGTGTCCTCCTTAAATCCACCGCTCCAGAAATGCATTTGAGCCCATCCCACCTGCCCATGGCAGATTTTCCAGATCCAGGCAACTGGAGCTTGTTAAGGACCAGATACAGTTGTCAAGTCTGATTTCTTAAACTGAGATTTGTTTGGTGAGATGGGAGGAGGGAGATAGGAATGCATGGCCTGGGCCGAGTGAGGGAGAGAGGAAGGAGGGGGAGGGAGGGAGGGAGGGAGGGAGGGAGGGAGAATGCTGGAGGCCGGGCCTCTCTGTACACTTCTGGTGGGAGCCAATTCTCATCTAGCCAGCAGGTTCAGCTCAGGGGAGGGGAGGGCATGTCCTCTGGGCAGCTGTGGAGAGGGAATACTGCACAGCCAACTGCTAACTGACAGGAGCCTGAGCGAAGCCAGGCCGACCCATAGCTCAGAATGTGTTATTCATGTTTTACTTCATTTTTCCAAGTGTTCAGCCAGCCTTTTTGACATGTTGCATATGGTTCTTGGCCTGCCACAGATCCAGCCTTCCCTAGCAGTTTGTCCACCCCACAGAGACCAGGGGCAGGCTTCTGCCTGAACACAGCACTGGGGATAGCTGGGACCTCCCTCCCGCCTGCTGCAGAGTGGCAGTGTTTGAAGGCAGCGCCAGCATCACGGTGCTGCCAGGTGACACACTGCACAGCCGTGCTGGGAGTCGGGGTGAGTGTGGGTTGGTGCAGCGGGGAAGGGCGGTTGTTTGTATGTGATGTCATTACTGCGATCTAAATAATAGATGGCCACACGGTTCTCGGCAGTGCCGGGGCCCCGACGACATTTTCCTAGCTTTCAATTACAGATTGGGGGAGCTCTGGGTGCTGAGCAGGGGCTGGCACAGGGCAGAGGGCAGAGCACATTGCAGGCAAATTAGAGACTTCTGTTGAGTTTAATATCAATTCATTTCACAGACTGCTGACATGGCACATTTCACGGCTTAGAATTCATGGGGCTCCCCCAGAGTGCAGACTCAAAAAGAAAATAGAGAAGAACTTTCTAGAAAAGTGACCTACCATCATCAAAAAATTAAAATAAAATTTGAACAACTCTTTCCCAAAAAACCCCATAAACACACAAAACACATATACAAACACACACGTACGCACAAAACACAACCCGATTTTAGTGTTCTCACTTGCTTCAGGAACATTTTAATACTATGTAATAATTACACCATGTGCATTGCATTACTTTTTAGGTAGACTTTACATGGTACATAAGCATAAAAGTGTCTTGAATGAATACATAGGCAAAGCCCAAAGTCTCCAACTACAGAGGTGTGCTGGATAGCTTTAGTGTCAACTTGACACACCTCAGTTGAGGGAGCCTCAATTGGGGAATTGGCTCCATTGGATTGGCCTGTGGCTACATCTGTGGAGTATTGTCTTGATGGTCAAGCAGTGTGGGAGGACCCAGCCCACAATGAGTGGTGCCACCCTGGGCAGGTTGTTGTGTACTGTATAAGAAGGCAGGCTGGGCATGAGCCAGAGGAGCAAGCCAGTGAACAGCATTCCTCCATGGCCTGTGCTTCAGCTCCTGTGTCCGGGTTCCTGACCTGAGTTCCTGCCTTGGGCTCCCTGAGTGATGAACTGTGACCAAGGAGATGTAAGCTGAATAAACCCTTTCCTCCCCAAGTTGGTGTCAGTCAGAGTGTTTTGTCACAGCAATGGAAGAGAAACTAGAACAGAAATTGGTACCAGAAGAGTGGGGTATTGCTGTGACAGACCTGACCTTGGTGTTTTGGGGAAGGATTGTGGGGGCGTTTGGAACTTTGGGCTGGAAAGATCATTGAATGCCTAAAGATCATGGCTGTGGAACTTGGAACAGTTTTGCTGAAAGAGTTGTAGAAGATGGAAGCCTGGCTTGTGAAGTTTCTAGTTCAAAGGGAAGCAGAGATCATCAGGACTGTTTAATTTGTGGGTTCTGGTCAGCTGGGGCTGAAGAATCAGCTGTAAGTAACAAGAGACCAGAACCTGAAGTGAAATCTTTGCTATACTGGGACAATTGATGGTGGTTAGCTGGGGCTGAAAAAATCAGCTGTAAGTAACAAGAGACCAGCATCACTGTGGTGAAATCTTCTGGGAAGAATTTCTTCGGGGTCAGCACACAGAAGCTGTGATCCAGAAGGGGCCTGAGCCTCCATCTCAAGCCAGAAGCAGGACTTGGTAGTGTGTAAGAGTTTCCTATATGGTTCTGGTGTTGAAATTTGAGGGGGTCACAGAGAGCAGCCGAGGCTTGACACTGTGAGAGGTCAGGAAAGACCATTGGTGGAAGCGCACCTCGGTTGCAGTGAAGACCCCAGGATTGCAGGGTCATGGAGAGAAGCTGAGGCTTTGCACCAGGAGAGGTCAGAAGAGACCATTGGTGAAGGTGCTGCCTTAGTATCAGTGGCGACCCCAGCTTTTTGGAGATGCCAGGACCATGGGACGACCACCAAGAGAAGTAGCAGGTGTGGAATGGAGTTGGCCTGGGCCTTCGAGATGAACTGTGTGTGCCACGGACAGCAGAGTTGGAGAGGGGGAGCTGCCGAAACCCTTTGGAGCCCAGAAGATCATGAGTGAATCCAAAGTGTCCAGCCTTGAGCTACTTTGCTGGACTTAGGTTTTGTTTAAGTGTGACTGATTCTTCCCTTTGAAATAAGACAGTACTTGTTTTGGATTTTACAGCAGCCCACAGTTAAGAGACTTTTAATAGACTGAACTTTTAAACGTTTGGACATTTTAAGGACTGTGGGGCTTTTAAGGTTGTACTGTCTTAGGTTGTGGTTAATGTTAACATCATACTTTGGGGATAAGAACTGGAAAGGTGGTGGTTTAATAGTGATGTGTTTTGTGTGTCAAGTTAACAAGGGGTCAATTGTGCTGGATAGCTTTAGTGTCAACTTGACACACCTGGGTTGAGGGAGCCTCAACTGGGGAATTGGCTCCATTGGATTGGCCTGTAGCCACATCTGTGGAGTATTGTCTTGATGGTCGAGTAGTGTGGGAGGGCCCAGCCCACAATGAGTGGTGCCACCCTGGGCAGGTTGTTGTGTCCTGTATAAGAAGGCAGGCTGGGCATGAGCCAGGAGAGCAAGCCAGTAAACAGCATTCCTCCATGGCCTGTGCTTCAAGCTCCTGTGTCCGGGTTCCTGCCCTGAGTTCCTGGCCTTGGGCTCCCTAAGTGATGAACTGTGACCCACGAGATGTAAGCTGAATAAACCCTTTCCTCTCCAAGTTGGTGTTGGTCAGAGTGTTTTGTCACAGCAATGGAAGAGAAACTAGAACAAGAGGTGACTGTGCCGCCCCCCCCAAAGGACAGAGCTATGCACCCAGGAAAGTACCCAACTGAAGATTCCAGCCCCAGCCTGGGCATTCATACCTCCCTTCCCTTTCCCTCTTTCCCTCTTCCTTCTCCTCTTCCTCCTCCTCTTCCTCCCCCTCCTCTCCCTGCTCCTCTTCTTCCCCCTCTTCCTCCTCCTCTTTCTCCTCCTCTTCTCCTCTTCCTCCTCCTCTTTCTCCTCTTCTTCCTCCTCCTCTTTCTCCTCCTCTTTCTCCTCCTCTTCCTCCTCCTCTTCCTCTTCCTCCTCCTCCTCCTCTTCCTCCCTCAGCAGCTCTGTTTTTTATCTTCCCATCTTGATCAGAATCTTGCTGTGTTCTCTCATCTCCTGAACACCCTGCAGTGCTACACCTGTCTCAAGGAGCAGACTTTTCTCTTCTCCTTTCACCTCAGAGTGGAGCCATGGCATCATAGGAAGTTCCAAAGGGGTGTGGCCTCTGTGGCGGGGTCTCTTCCTGGTAAGATTAGCTCCTTGGGCCCATCCCCATAGCATCCCTGAGATCTTTCCCTGTCACCCCAGGAACCGTAGAGCCCTTGAACCAGGTTGGGCACTGGCCTTTCTGTAGGAGAAACACAGGGACCTAGAGGTGATATTATCTGGCCTGTGGCCTGTCACAGAGTAGGCCAGCCCCAGGACAGAGTGGAATATATGATCCCTTGGGGACAAAAGGCCAGGTCCCAGTCATGCTCTGTTTGGTCATCACGACCAGCCGTACTGACCTGCCCATAGAATCATCACGACCAGCCGTACTGACCTGCCCATAACCATCATGACCAGCTGTACTGACCTGCCCACAGAACCATCACAACCAGCCGTACTGACCTGCCCATAACCATCACGACCAGCCGTACTGACCTGCCCATAGAACCATCATGACCAGCCGTACTGACCTGCCCACAGAACCATCACGACCAGCCGTACTGACCTGCCCGTAGAACCATCACGACTAGCCATACTGACCTGCCTGTAGAACCATCACGACCAGCCGTACTGACCTGCCCACAGAACCATCACGACTAGCCGTACTGATCTGCCCGTAGAACCATCACAACCAGCCGTACTGACCCGCCCATAGAACCATCATGACCAGCCGTACTGACCTGCCCACAGAACCATCACGACTAGCCGTACTGATCTGCCCGTAGAACCATCACGACCAGCCGTACTGACCTGCCCGTAGAACCTTTAGGGTGGGTTTCTAGAAGCCACTGTAGGAGTGGACGGGGTATCTCAGTGGTCCATACTGCCTTCCCACATCACCCCAGCTATTCTCTGGAAAACAGTCTTGATCAGAAAAGCCTGTTTGTCCTCTTCTATCCAGTGCTCAGGGAAGAAAACAATAATTAGCCTCTGAGCCACAAAACGAAGTCTGTGCCTGGGAAGGAGGGGTGCTTCGATGGGAGCAGAAGGGAGAGCATTCCCATCGGGTCCAGACGAAGTGCATTAGGGTTGAGAACCTGACACCTCCCAGCCCAGCGTGCTGGTGCACACCAGCCGTGGAATGTGCACACAAGGCAGCTCCCACTGCTGAAGTCCAAGAGCGATAGGAAAAGCCTTCTAGACACAGGCAAAGACCCAGGGGCCACTGCTTTGGTGGGACAGCACTGAACGGCACCCAGCAGGAAGGAGCCAGCTCCGCACACAGCAGGCAGCTTGCCGGACCCCAAAGGTGGGCAAAGGTGGGTTCAAACCCAGGTCTGCTTCTAGCTGCTTTGGGGGAGGAGGTAGGTCAGGGGTACTGTGTTACTTTGTGATCAGTTCACCTAGAGAGGAGCAGGAGGTGGGGTGTTAAGGCTGGCTTCCTGGAGAGGTGATGTGTGGCTTAAATGGCCAGGGATGGGAACTTTTTACTGGCGAGGCTTTGGTCAGCAGAGTCTAAGAGGGTTCTGCTCTTATTCAGTTCCATGTCAACCCTTCCCCAAATGAGGAGCTCTCTCAGGAGAGCTCCATATCAACCGACACTCAAAGACACCACCAAGGAATCCATGATGTTCTGTGTGTGGGCCGCTCTTCCTGGAAGTACCTCAGTATGCACCTCGTGGCTGTGTGCACAGCACCAGGGCTGCCCAGGCCCACCTCTCTGCCACTGCCTAGACTCACGTTCCCTGAGATAGGAAGGAGAAGGGACAGATGACTGTTTTCTTTTTCTAAGGCAAGTGGGATCAGTCGCTACACATATTGGGCCAGCCTGATACCACTGTGACCCGGACCTGACTGCGAGGACCAACAGGAATGAACAGACTGTCCTGTGTGGGTGGCACAATGTATGGGATAGGTGCTGTGCTGAGTTTCTTGCTTACTTGGGGGCTCAGAGGTTAAGGAGGTCAGCAGAGCTTTGCTTGGACCTACGAGTGAGTACTGTAACATTGCCAGGCAGCGGAGATGCCTGCACTTGGGAACACAGGCTGGACAGGAGAGGTAAACTAAGAAATAAAAGGCCATGTGGGGTGTAAACAGTCAGCTACACTGTTGGAGAGAGAACAAGGTGTCAGGGAAGCATTCCCCAGTGCACACCCCAAGGAGGGTGCCCAGCTCAGCCTGCACAGTCTCTGACAGAATCTGGCACAGTTGTGGTCCAGTCCTAATACCAGGACCTCAGAGCTGGAATGTGTTTGGAGAAAAAGATCCCCCCTTTCTCTGAGAGAGGGTCTCCCTATAGCCCCAGCTGTCCTGGAACTCATTATGTAGACCAGGCTGGCCTTGAACTCACAGAGATATGCCTGCCTCTGCCTCCCAAATTGCTGGGATTAAAGGTGCCACCACAGCGGGCAGAAAGAGTCTTTAAAGGAGTGATTAAACTAAGATGAGGTCAGTTGTGGGGACCTCAGGCAGTGTCATAGGAAGAGTCTGTCAGGTCCCAGACATACACAGAAGGCCAGCTATGTGAGCAGGCAGGGAGAAGACCCGGCAGAGGGGCTGCTGCCCCCTCTCAATGTCTGCTGGGCAGACTGCATACAGACTTTGATTTACCAGGCCTTGGAAGAAGCCAACCCTGCCAACACCTCGATCTTGGGCTTCTAGTCTGCAAAGCATAGAAAATAAATGTCCACTGTTTGAGCCACCCAGGCCAGGACACTCTGTTTCTGCAGGGTAAGAAATGAATTCAGGGCTCATTCCATGCTGGTCTGAGGATCCTGGAGCCCAGCAGCGCTGAGAAGAATGGAAAAGGACAGGATGCAAATGTGGCTTTCTTCCCTTAATAACAATGAGCTAAGTACAGACACGGGGGAGGGAGGAGGGTCCCCGGGTGGGTGAATAGGCTGAAGTCCCAGCAGAAGAGTGAGGGAAGCACAGCTGGCCTAGGAAATAGAAAATGGGGCACGGGAAGCTGGGCTGTGCCCGAACTGACCAAGAGACAGTGTCCCCCACGCAGACCATAATTGATGGAATGGTTATTGCTCTGCCTGTTGTGGTCAACTCGTTGGCAGGGGGTCTGGTCTCTAGTCTGCTCTTTCTATGCTCTGGGGAAGAAAATCAAGAGTGACAGCCATAAGATGCATCAGGACAAACCGAATGGCTAGTGTTTGTCAATCTGATACAAACTAGGGTCACCTGGAAGAGAGAGCCTCAACTGCAGGATATTCCAGGTCAGCTTGGCCTGTGGCCCCATCTATGGAGTAGTTTCTTGATTGTGTACTGATGCAGGAGAGCCCAGTCACTGTGGGTGGCGCAATCCCTAGGCAGGTGGCCTGGGCTACACAGGAGAGGTAGCTGAGCCAGCCAAGGGAATCGAGCCAGTAAGCAGCATTACGCCCCAGTCTCTGTTTCGGTTCCTTCTTGAGCTTCTGGCTTGGCTTCCCTGGATGATGAACTGTAAGTCAAATGAACTGAATGAACACTTTCTTTCCTAAGCTGTGTATGGTTAGTGTTCTATCAGAGAAACAGAAAGTAAACCAGGGCAGCCCACAAGGCTCTGGCCTGCCTCTCACAAGGCCTCCCAGACTGGTTGATGGGGACTGTGTGTGTGTGTGTGTGTGTGTGTGTGTGTGTGTGTGTGTGCATGAGGAGAGAGGGCGGTGCTTCCCCATGCTGGAGAGTGAGTTTCCAGATCGGCTGTGTTTCCAGTGAGTCCAGATAGATGACTACACATGGGAACATCTCTCTCCACACCCAAAGGGGGAATCAGCTCACATCCATCAGCAGGTGAATGGATAGGCCATGGGTGTCCAACTTGTGGCCTATAGATTGTGAGAAGATGCATATATTTGTGCTATTATGGCATGATTCATCTATACAGTTCATGTGCAAGAATCATGCAAATAAATGTCAAAATAAAAATTGCTACCCAGAAGAGAAAAATCTTGGGGTGGGAGGATGGCTCTGTTGTAGTGTGAGCACCAGAATTCAGATCCCCAGAATCCCCTAAATGCTGAGTAGGTACGGTGGCCCACCTGCAGCTCAAGCGCTTTGGGGGATCCTTGGATCCTGCTGGCTAGCTAGAGCAGCCATGTCAATGAGCTTTGGGTTCAGAGAGACCCTGCCTCAAAAAGAATAAAGTGGAAAATGACTGACAAAGACTCCTGACGTCAATCTTGTGGTATTGAATAGGGACAGTTTCACCTTTGTATGTTACAAAGGTTCTGGAGGTCGATAGTGGGGACAGCTACAGAAGAGTGTGGGTGTGTTGATGTCACAGAGCTGGCAAAGGCCAAGAGGACACCTCACTAGGTGCAGGTCACATACTGGGGCTGGAGAGATGGCTTAGTGGTTAAGAGAACTGGCTACTCTTTCAGATGACCTGGGTTTGGTTCCCAACACCCACATGGTGGCTTACAACTGCATATAACTCCAGTTCTAGGGGATCCAATGCCCTCTTCTGGCTGCTGTGGGCTCTGCATGATATAGGTACTTACATACATGTAAGTAATAGTCATAAATATTAAAAATAAATAAATAAATAAATAAATAAATACCACATACACCCACCGGGTTTCCCTGGGGCAGGCAATAGACAGCAGCCTTCAAGAAAGGCCCTAACTTTTCTTTTATTAATTTTTTTTATTTTATTTATTTTTGTACGTGTATGAATGTACTGTCTGCATGTAGGTTTGTGCACCCATGTTGTGCAATGCTGCGGAGGTCAGAAGAGGGTGTGGGATTCCCCTGGAACTGGAGTTCTCCTGGAATAGGAGTTACAAACAGTTCTCAGCCACCATGTGGGTGCTGGGGATCGAACCAGGGTCCTCTGCAAGAGCGGTCGGTGTTCTTAACCGCTAGGCCATCTCTCCAGCCCCCAAAAGGCCCTAACTTTTCAAGTAACAGATAAGAAGATGAAGCCAACTACGTAGACCCAGGGTTTTCTTCAGGTGGTCCCGGAGCCAGCCGATGCTACTATGGTAGTGGAACATGAGTGGAGGGAACACCTCACACCAAATCCCATGTCTCCTGTGCAGCGGAGATCACTCTGGCTTGCAGTGAAGGGGAAGAAAGGCTGGTGGTGGCCAGGGTCATTTCAAAGCAGAGTATGACTGAAGATCAATCTGCAATACGTGCAAGCAGGGGGTTTATCTCTAGCGATGTAAATGTGTTAGCTCTACTGACTGCCACTGAATGAAAGAATTAAAATTTACACTTTGTGCATTTGCGCTCAACAAATTACTTTTTAAATGAATATACTAGAACCTGGATGGAACTACACTAGAAACCTGAGTGCTGGCTGTCTGCGGGGTGCACGGTTGCACACACAGACAGATGCCTCACTGAGGAGACTGTTCTCCAAGACTGACTTTCTACTATTCTCCTCCTCTGTTCCCCTCAGGGGCCTTCAGCTGGATGTGAACAGGGTCGCTCCTGGTGGGTCATGCTATGGATGGTAACATTGCAGTGCATGACTAGAAGATAGACATTAGGCTGCAGGCTCGGGCGTGGGGGGCTCCAGTCAATGTCTACGCGCATGCTCTCTTCTGACGGTTTCCTGCTTGTCTCATTAAATAAGGAGTCACATGGGCTGGGGCCGCTGACCTGCCCAGCCTCATCAACATCTGTTTCCCTTTATCTTTGGGAAAGAAATGACAGTTCATTCCCTGGGAATGGTTGCTAGAAGCACACTGGCTGATACACAGACGTGATTAAGAAGGAATTCAATTAATGCCACTTCTCAGCCGACTATGGGGACATGCTTCCAAACCCTGGGTGCAGATGTCTGTGTGGGTGTGTACATGCCTGCATGTGCATGCATGAGGTTGTGTGTGACTATGTGTAAAGGCCTGTGGGTGTGGACATGTATATCTCAGAGTATGAGCACATGTGCACACATGTAGTCAAGAGCATATAAGCCTGGGCTTGCATGTGTTTGTATGTCTGATCATGTTTGTACACTCATGTGGATGTTTGGACATATCTCACACATGCATCTTGTGGACAGGGGAGAGACCTCCACGGAGGAAGGTCAAGGCGTGGAGACAGGACCAACCCCTCTCTGCAGTGTGCTGTGCAAGTTCAAGTGCACTTTCTAAGGAAATTGTTTAGAATATATTTCTGTAGACCACTTCTAATGTTAATAACTGTCTCCTAATTCCTGTCTGGAAAATGAATCTTCTAGTTTCTTAAAATGGGGCATAGAAATTTGGAGACAGGGTCAGTGGCTGACATCCATCTCAGTATTTGAAAACAGGCCTGGGGGTACTGGCTACAGATGCACTTTTAGACAACAAAATAACATTCTTATTAAAATGGATGTGAACATCAGCCTAGAAAGCTCTTCCTGGAAATACTGTTAAAGAGCAATAAGCAAAGAGGTTGTGCGACAACACACAGGACAGGGCCTATGTTGAGGAGATGCCTCAAGAGCTCTGATGGGTAGAAACTGTCTCGCGTGAGTCACACTTCAGGGGCTGTGACAGAGGGCGTGACAGTGGGTGTGATGGCACTTGCTTCCTTCACTTGCCTACGTCTCCCAGTCTCATGTCATATGAAAAGTTACAAAGAGCTAGCTTGACTTTGAAAAGATAGTAACTTAACATGGGAAAGATGTGTTGAGACCACACATGCAAGTGTACAGATGGTCTCTGGAATACCAGAGAGTGTTACCAAAGGCCACTAAACCAATAAAGCAAATATGGGTCTCCTTGAGTCAAGCAAGACTCCTCCATCAGCACCAGCTACACCTCACCTGCCTGGAAATGCTGTGCAGCAGAGGCAGCCATATGCCTGTATATCCCAAATCTAATTGGCTATTAGCTCTCTCCTTGGAGGAATAACCCATGGCTGATGCCACAAGCTTACATCCTCTAATGGTTAGGAGATGTTACAAGCCACAGTAAGACCCTGTCATATTTAACAGAAAAAAAAGTAATTCATGGATTAACATACCATCCAAACATCTGTGTCTATACCAAAATAACCTACCATAACAATTAGTACTGTTTAAATACCTATATATCTAATTGCTTGTGCTTCATTAGTAGGATCGAAAGGTTATTCCTGGACAAACTGTCAGCCCATGAAAGGAAACAGCCAGAATTGACCAGAGTCCAAGACAACAGCTCCAGAAAAAGACTGTTTTGCTTCTCATCCACCTGTGCCCCTTTTCTAAGCCTAGGGAACAATCCGCGGAAGAGGGGGCATGGTAGAATGTAAGGGCTGCGATTGGGGTAAATGGTGAAACTACAGTAATATAGTCTGGACACTCATTTGATCAACTTGATTGAACATACAAGCCCTCCCTGCTGGATGGTGGGACCCATGGGCTGTGTGGGTTTGGGCACAACTGCTTGCAAACTGGTTTTACATGAAGGATGCTTGTACTCATAAATTATCACTTATTGTTAAAAAAATGAAAAAAAAACTGAGTGAAAGATGCAGGACAGTTATGGCAGAATGCATGATCTGGGATGGGGTGGGGTGGGGTGGGGGGAAGGGAAAGGGAAATATGCCTGAACTGAATTGGAAAATGATGTATGAAATACACAAAGCATCAATAAAAAAATGAAAATTAAAAAAAAAACCACAAAAGCTTGACTAGATAGGACTTAACATGGATGATGCAATTCATGAGTTCTGATGGGGGTTGAGGGCATGGAGGGGGTGACTAAATTTGATTAGGAACCATTGTATGAAATGTATGAATACTCAATAAAAAAATCTTTAAAAAATAAAGGCTAGCGCCACCATGTCTGGCTATATATTATTTTTAATTAAATTTATTTTATTTATTAAAAAAAAGAAAAGATAGAAACTTTGGGGGGCTGGCGAGATGGCTCAGAAGTTGAGAGCACTTATTGCTCTTGTAGAGGACCTGAGTTCAGTTCCTAGGACCTATGTCAGATGGCCTGTATACACAGAGAGAGAGAGAGAGAGAGAGAGAGAGAGAGAGAGAGAGAGAGACCAAGTGTGGTCTGCATGCCTTTAATCTTAGCACTCAGGAGGCAGAGGCAGGCAGATCTCTGTGAATTTGGGACCAGACTGGTCTACATAGTGGGTTCCAGGTCAGCCAGGGCTACATAATTAGACCCTGTCTCCAGAGAGAATAAATCAATAGATCAATAAATAGCAACCCTACTGGAGGTCTCCATAACCCTTGGATACAGGTCAGGCTGGTGCGAGGCCACTGGAAGGAGGGGATGAGAGACACATACTGCAGGCCTTTCATGCTCGATCTACTCTGATTATTTGAAGTGATGATGGTACTTGGCGTCAGCCAGGTAAGTTGCCCCACGGTGGGAACCATGTTCTGGGACCAGATCCTGATCACACCCCTTACCCCCATCTGCTGGAGAGTCAAGTTCCTTACCTGCCGTGTTCTCAGATGATGGCTCGGGGCAGGCAGTGGCTGCACTGGGACCTGACATACCACTCTGGCTGTTTTTCATCAATCAGTTGTCAACCCCTCCCGGTGCTGCTCCTGGTGGCTCAGGGATACAAGGAAGGAGCTGGTACAGGGATCCTGTCAGCATGCATTAGTGTGTACATGTGGGTGACCCAGCTAGCCTTTGTCACCCTAGCTATTATGGGGAGAGGCAGCTGGGGATCAATTTGGGCCTGTTGTTGATTTATCATTCCTTTTTTTCCTTGTCACCTATTCAGCTCTATAAAACAGAAACAGATAACACTAAGACTGCCCGCAGAGGAATGAGGAAAAGACAGAGCAACCCAGCACTGCACGGAGGGGTTGGGTTCAGGGTTCAGCAGCAGCAATGTCATGGGAGAAACCAACCACTTTCTGACTAGATTTATGGTCTGCTCCACAAGATAAAACCCATCTGTGGCACTGTTATCAGGGCCAAGATCCTGTGGCCAGGTAGGCTGTAGGTTCTAAGGGAGAACCTACTACTATTATTTGGCTAAATGGACATAGTATTAAATAGATTCCTATGTGTCTCTTAATCCTCATCAGAGAAGCTTCCTTCTGCCATAGATGGTGATGAACACAGAGACTCACGACTGGACAAAGTACAGAGAATAAGAGACGACTGTGGAGCACTCAACCCTGAGTGGGATACCTATATCACATCCTTTTCTCCTAAGGCTAAGGGATCACTGCAGAAGAGGGTGAAAAGATGAGAGGGGCCAGAGGTGGTGGATGAAGATAAGGAAAGTGTTTTCTTTCCTTTAAATTTTATTTATTTATTTATTTTATGTATATGAGCATACTGTCTGCATGTAGGTTGGTGCACCCAGGTCATGCAATGCCGCGGAGGCCAGAAGAGGGCGTCAGAGCCCCCTGGAACTGGAGTTAAAGACGGTTCTCAGCTGCCATGTGGGTGTTGGGAATCAAACCCCGGTCCTCTGCAAGAGCAGTCGGCGCTCTTAACTGCTGAGCCATCTCTCCAGTCCCGGAAAGTGTTTTCTGAACACAACCCAGCAGGTGCACATATGAACTCACAGCAGTTGTGACAGCAGGCACGAGACCTGTGCAAGTAAAAGCCAGACTAAATCCCAGCGTGGAGAGGGGAGTGAACACAGTGTCCTGCCCCTGGCTGAGGGGCTATTGACATCTGATAGGTGCTGAGAAGGGGAGAGTCAAGTTCTCTTTAAGAGTACAGCTGTTAGTGGGTCGACCACCCTCTACCAGATGGCCATGCCCAAGAGAATATGGGCAGTGCAGATTGAACTAGATGAATTTAAAACAACAAAAAGTAGGACAAGAAGTTAGATGGGTCGGGAGAGGGCGGATCTGGGAGGAATTGGGGGAGAAGGGGCAAATATGATCAAAATGTCTTGTATGAAATTCTCAAAGAACTAATACATTTAAAAAAGATTTTACTTATTTCTTAATTTATGTATATAAGCATATTTCCTGCATGTGTGTAAGTGCACCCATGTTGTAAATGTCTGTAGAGGTTAGAAGAAGGCATTAGATCCCCCAGAAGTTACGAGTGGTCATTAGCCATCATGTGGGTGCTGAGAATTGAACCCGGGTCCTCTGCAAGAGCAGCCAGTGCTCTTAACCACAGAGCCATCTCTCTAGTCCCAGTAATGCATTATTTTTTTTTTAAAGATGAACTCTGTTGCCTAAGGAATGGCCTGGGTTGCATTCCTCAAGAGACTTGGTCTGGGAAGACATAGCAGAGATGGGCTTGGTGGCCAGGCAGAATGCCTCTGAACACAGAGAAGAGGTTTTCAAAGAGCCACCCATCAGCTCTTCCTCTCTTTGCCTGGCCTGCTTCTTCCTGCTATGTCTGTGTGGGCCAGCCAGGGCCCAGGGCAGGCTGCAAAGCTCTGAGCTAAACAAACTCTTGAAAGAGCAGGAAACCTCCTATGGGCCATTTCTCAGACTTTAATTCCACGGAGTGAAACTTAAAAGGCTTTTCCATTTGCTCAGCTCGAATTCTCTCTGCCCTGGGCAAACAGCCTTCCCCCAAGGACAGGCGAACAATCAGCAGTGTGCAGCCCAGCTAAACATCCAGGGCCAGCCTGCTGTAGAACCCAGGGTCTAGCCCTGGGTAGTGACTGTGGAGGCCAGCAGCTGGAGGTCACCTGGATTCTACCAAGGGTCAGCCAGGAAGAGCTCAGCCAGGGCCCTGTTTCAGCAAAGCAGTGACATCCACAGCCTGACTTCGTTTCCAGCACGTGAAATCTAGGAGAGACACAGCTCCATGCTCTGCAGAGCACTACTCCTTGACATGGGTCTCACAGGTGGGTCTGGGGGGCGGGCCGGCGGGGGACGCTCTGGGGCCAGGCAACCCAGGCATGAGCTCTGCCAGTCATGAGCCCACTGGGAATATCTATGCACACAGCATCGTGAGAATCGACAAGACACACATGCGAGAGATTCCCTAGACAAGAGTATTCGCACGAGGAAAACCCAGTCTCGGGAATGAGGAGATATACCCAGTCAGGGCAGCCCATGTCTCTGTGTATAACAAAACACCCTGGGCGTGCTCCTGATGTTCAGCTGGTAACAGAGCTGCTGCAAAGAAAGCAGACTTGGGCACACCCAAGCTCAGAGACAACGTCCCTGTCCCCTGCTTAGTTCCAGGCTCTCTGTTCCCCCCTCACCAGTATTCCCAGCTCAGCAACTTAGGCCCAACTGCCCTAGCCACACTCCAGGGCTTCCCTCTGCAATCCCCCTGCAGCTGATGAGGAGACACTGATGGTAATAAGCTAGGTAGACGGAAGCAGCACATTGGGAAGGAGGCTCCCAAGAGGGGTCGTGCTTCCCTGGTCCACCCACCAGATGAGGAAGACCCCACCTGAGCTAGCCTCCCTCCAGAGCCTCTTTGACACTCAGCTCCATGGAAACCTGGCACACCTTTGCTACCATGGGTCCCCAGACCCCGCAGCCAGGGTTAGGGCGTCTGTCTGTTGTGATAAAGGAGGAGCCCCCTGGCTTGCAGGGCACCCTTGCCCACCCCCCACCCCCTGGCCAGTCTGGCCTCTCGGATAGCCTGGGAGAGCTTGGCCCTGGCCCTCTGCAGGAGCTTCGCTTTATATTTATTAACCCACTTTCTCTTCTGGCATTCAGAGCAGGGAGGAAACCTCGGCCAGGCCTATTCATAGGCCAAGGGTATCCCTGGGGAGAAGACTGAGCTCATAGGCACAGGGCGGGTGCCAAGTGCAACCAAGGTTCCCAGTCAGCCCAAATACCAGCTGTGGCCACACTGGGGAGAGAGGACGGGAGTTTCTAGGCTGAGCTGAGACCCATCTTCCCTCCTGCTGCCCAGCCCGGCCGGTTGGGCGAAGCTTTCTACCACCAGTACTTGAGACTTGGGCCCTGCTGGGAGCAGGACCTGTGGTCACAGAGTATGATTCCAGCCTAGGTCAGACCTGAGGAAGCCGCTGAGGAGGCAGGGGAGGGACCGGCAGAGTGAAATGGAATTATAAATGACTCCTGTAAACAGAGAGTTTAATAAAAAGCAGTGAGGGAATTTATGAGCAACCCAAGGATAATTAAAATTATTTATCCACTTACCTCCCTTGCTGGCTGATCAGTCTATTAATTATCTATTATGTACACGCTGATTTGCATTTTAGTGAGGGGAGGGGAAAGGGCAGGTGAACGACACAGCAGAGGTCAAGAGATATGTGGTGGGGGCCCACGAGGACACTCCTTGGGGCCGAGTGTGGCTCCCCTCTGTTGACCCTGTTTTTGTACCCCCCTCACTCTGTGGGCTGTCCCCTGGCCACAAAGAATCATTGGGGGCACAGCAGAGAGGATCAGTCATAAGGCCACGTACCTGTTTGCAGAAGGGGCCACTCCTGGGACAGGTTCCGCCGAAGGGGCCCCGGGCCAGCTCCGGGGAAGCCTGGGAAGATTTCCCTCGGTGCTTCTGCCTTCACACTGCATTTGAAAAGGAAAACAAGAGAAGGAAATCATTTTCAGTCTCCTCCGAGTATCTGGGATGCATCAGACACACACTGTCCTGCGCCTCTGATTAAAAACATCACAGGACGGAGTGTCGTGGGAACTGTGTCTTTTGAACGCTTCAAAGGAGGAAACCTTAAGGTCGGGAGATGTTATAATGAGGTATCTGTTTACCACAGCCCTGGGAAAAGGTGCCTGCTTGTGGGCTGTGGCTCTGGAAGTCAAAAGTGACAACTGTAACATCAGAAAATAGGATAGACTCTAGGGAGGATGCCGGTGGGCGACAAAGGGGTCAGCTGGCAAAGGTACTTCCTTCCAGTGGTTGGGCCCCCTACCTCAGACCCATTTTTCTCTCCAGCTTGCAAAGCCCTCGCCCTGTTACCACTAGACTTTGTTTCTGAGTACTGGGGTTAATACCAATGGAAATGTCATGTGTGGAGGGGGTGTGTGGGGTGTAGTTTCCAAGTCTCTGGTGGGGACCATAGAACCTAGCCAGGCTGCCTCTCTTAGAAATCTGCCAGTGTCCCCGCAGCCAGCCACAGGCTCCCCTCCTCTGTCCTGAGCTGGCTCTCAGCTAGACACTGAATTGGGGGGTGGCAAGTTGAGGGGAGACCTGGATCTTGCCTCCCAGCCTCCTGCTCTGCTGGGCTACATCAGCCATGGGTGGGTACAGGACCTGCTGCAGTCTGGGCTTGGGTCCACATGATGGGTTCTCAATGCCCAACATGAGAGCATTTAGAGAAGGGGCCTCTGGGAGGAGGTGAGCCCTGAGGGTGGCGCCCTCATGTGCAGCAAGTGACCTTGTACGTGCCTGCCTTCTCCCTCATGTGGTGAGAAGATGCGAGCTCTGCCTGTACCTTGGACTTGGGTTCCCAGTCTCTACAAGCAACACATCACCAGAGCAGCCCTGACTGACGCACACAGACCTGCGTGTAGCTGCATGGTCTTCTAAGTGGCTGGTTGTGTGTTAGACACGTGTGCAACAGGACGGAGAGGGTGTCACTAACAATCGGCCTCCGCTAAAATATGGATTCCATCTTTGTCCTCTATTGAGCTTTCTTCACCCAATCTGTACCAACCCATGCCCTCTGAATGCCACCTCTACCCTGCCTCCCAAGCTCTGCCCTGCCTTCAGGGACCAAGCCAAGCTGACCTCAGGGCCTTTGCTCACACTGTCCATCCTCCTCTTTTAGGTGCCCCCTCACAAAGGCCACTCTGACTGTCCACCCTTAAGTCCCTCCTCTGCTCTCACCCTCTGTCCTGTCATCTCATGGGCTGTGTGGCTATCATGGGAGGTCAGTGTCATCTCATTCATTTGCTCAGTCACTAACACAGATGCCCCAAATCCAACAGCTTCCTAAAAGCATAGCAAGGTGGCCCTGTGTTTTCAGAGCCTGGGGCAATATCCCTATGCAGCAGGCGCTCAGCATGCAATTGAAGCGTGCATTCATACATGCGACAGTGACTGCTGACTTTCCCTGATCCCCTCTGTACTTCCTTATTCGGTCTCTTGTCTGTTATGCACACCCCATTGTGCCCCTTTAAAAAAGTGAAGGTGTGGGCCAAGGAGGAGACAGCTTAGTGGGTAAAGTGCCCACCAGGCAGGTGCGAGGACAGATCGATCCCAGCACCCACTTTAAAAAGCTGGTCATTGCAGCAGGTTCCTGAAATCCCAGCACTGAGGAGGCAGAGACAGGGGATGCCTGGGGCTCACTGGCCAGCTAGTCTAGCCTGATCCGGGAGCTCTAGGTCCCTGTAAGAGGCCCTCTCTCAAAAAGATAGAGGGACTGAGAAAGATACCTAATGTCAGCCCTGGCCTCTGCACATGTCACACAAATAAAATAAAATAAAATTTAAAAATGAATAAAATTTGCTTAGCATCTTGGTGCCTTTAAGGCCCCTGGGGTTAAATCCAGATTCCAAAGACAGAGCTTGGGCCCTTCACGGCTGGCCACACCCCTTCCCAGGCCCGTTCTCCTGTGACTCCCAGTCTCTTCCCCTCCTGCCTCTCAGAGCCTCCCAGGGCTCCATGTTCTGACACAAACCAGCCTGTCCAGGGCTTCCGTTCTGTCCTCGGAGCGAGCTGTCACCAACTCTAGGTTCCTGCCAACCTTCCTCCCTCTACAGCCCTTCTAGAGATGGTGCTCCCTGCCCGCCTTCCTCTCCTGCCTTTCCTGCTGTTCCGTCACAACAGCTCTCCAGTGGCTATGGCCTTCTCCGTGCCCTGCAAGGCCAGGGAAATGGGCACGTGCAGAACTGAAGTCCTCCCTTCCACCCTCTGCATTCCTCGTGGCCTCTGCCCAGGCTTGGAACTCGCTCTTTCTCTCTCGCTCGCTCTCTCTCTCTGGAAGGAGAATGCTCTGCCATCCTAGAGTAAGAGTCAAGTCACCCTCAGCTTCCACTCTGCAGGGTGACAAAAACCTCATAAAACACACAGTCCTAGCCTAGCAGATCACTGCCAGGCTCATCCGGCCAGAGGCTGGGCCTGTGGGACATTTGTTGTGTGGCATGATCAAGGATCTGTGACTGGTTGACACCTGTGATAGGCTCCCTTCATGAAAGATGTGCTCTACAGTGTGAGCAGGCCTGACTCAGTCAGCGCTGAAGGTGAAGAGTAAGGCAGGCTTGCCTTGAGCCTGGGGCAGGGCCTCTCCCCTGAGCACCTCACCTGCCAGTCTGCCCTGCAGAGTCTGGTCCCCTGCTCATGAGACCCAGATCCATAAAATCAATCATCAGTCTATCTGTCTAGCCTTCTGGATGATTGTCTGGCTCCCATCAATCACTGGGTGTGTTGAAGCAGGTCCCAGTTTGAACTCCTAGACAGGCCTTGTCCAGTAAGAGGACTAGAAATGGCTCCCCCTCCACATTTCTGGGAGATTGGGGTGGGGGGGCCTCAGTAGTGGCAACCAAGCAGAGGAAAGAGACATTGAGAACTACCACTATGCTTAGGGACAAGAACTTCACAGTGGCGAGGCTCTACCACTATGCTTAGGGACAAGAACTTCACAGTGGCGAGGATGGAGCCTGTTGGCTATCCTGACTGCAAAGTCAGGTCAGCTACAGTGAAGGGCACCCAGGTCCCAGCTTCTGCCCCAATTCAAAACCCATCTCCTCTTCACTAGACACCCTGGTGGAGTCTCCAGCACTCCTCTGACATCATGTGTCTCCCCACTTTTCCAACTATTGGTTCTCAATTCTGATGATGTGCCAGTAACTGCAAGGCACAGGTGCCAGGGAGCTTTGTGGGCTAATCGTGTTCCGAATAGATTCTCAGAACTGTGCTCAGCGAGGCAGGGCAGTGCCTCTAGGAATTTGGCATACCAGAGAAGTTTCGAGAGCTGAAGAGGGTGGGGGTGGGCTGAAAAGGGGGTGGGTATAGGAAGGGCAGGTCTTCCAAAAAGGAGGCAAGAGAAGAGAGCTCGTTGACACGTAACAAGAGAGACGCCAATCCTCACTGCAGGTGCAGGACCTCAAGGCCAAGGAGCCTGAGATGAGGGCAGCAGTTCTGGGCAGGAGCTATGCAGCCAGACCCTGCATGGCAGAGGTATAAGTCTGTGTCTGTCCAAGTCAGGACACCAGGTCAGAACTGATATGGGGACACCGATGCTAACTATCTATTCTGGGCATCAGGACACCAGGTCAGAACTGATATGGGGACACTGATGCTAACTATCTATTCTGGGCACCAGGAAAGCTCAGGCCCCCAAAGGCCACAGTCTCTTCCAGGCATAGAAACAAAGCTTAGAGGTCTTTGAAACTCGTGGACTTGATATTTTATTGGCTCAATAAACAGTTGCTGTACCCTTTCATCTTCTCTGGAACATTGGAAAGGAGGGAGGAAGGAAGGGAGGGAGGGCAGGCCACAGGTGACCATTGTGAATGCAGGAGGCCAGGCCTAGGGGTCTGATGCCTGTATGGCTTGTCCGGAGACTTGCCTCCTACCCTGAGCTTCTTGGGGAATGGGAAGATCTTAGCCTGTCAGCAAGGCTGCTGTGGCAGCCGGACCTCTGCTTGGGGGTACAGGGCTTGTTCTCAAGTTTCAGAGCCTACCAGATACCCCTGGCCAATAAACTCTGCCTATCGTTCCACTTGTAGGCAGAGTACTGTGTTGTTCAATGTGAAGCCCTGGTATTCTTTTTTTTTTAATTTTTTAAATTTTTATTTATTCTTGTATGTGTATGAGTGTACTGTCTGCATGTAGGTTAGTGCACCCATGTTGTGCAATGCCGCGGAGGTCAGAAGAGGGTGTTGGATTCCCCTGGAACTGGAGTTAAAGACGGTTCTCAGCCGCCATGTGGGTGCTGGGGATCGAACCCGGGTCTTCTGCAAGAGCAGTTGATGCTCTTAACTGCTAGGCCATCTCTCCAGCCCCGGTGCCCCGATATTCTGATGGGGATTGGGGGTGGGGGTGATGGCTTTAGAACCTCCATAGATACCAGAATCTATAGATCCTTAAGACCCAAAGATAAAGTGGCATAATATTTGCATATAGCTACACGCAGCTCCCCCTCTATACATTATGTGTATTAAAATTTATATATTCATTGTGTGTGTGCATAGATATCAGAGGAAAACTTGTGGAGTCTGTCATCTCCTTCAATCATGAGGGTCCTGGAGATCAAACACAAGTCATCACACTTGGTGGCAAGTACCTTTATCCACTGGGCCACCTTGCTGCCCCGTCCCGTACATCGTATTTTAAACAAGGTTTTACTTATTTATCCAGTATGGGTATGTGTGGTATATGCCATCTACTGTCTTGTGAGGGTGTCTGTGTAGGCCAGATACCACTGGGTATCTTCTTTTAGGACTCTCTAATTTTTTTGGTGGGGGGAACAGGGTCTCTTACTGAACTTGGAGTTTTCCATGCTTTGTAGGCTGGCTGGTTAAGGAGCCTTGGGATTTTCTTGTGTTCACCCCCACCCCCAGCACTATGTTACAGGCATGCGCCACTGAGTCCACCTTTTTTAGTAGGTGCTGGGGGTCCAAATCCGGGTCCTCATGCTTGCATAACAATCCCTGTATCCACTGTGGCATGTCCCCCAGCCCTCCATGTACCTTAAACCTCACCAGACTGCTTAAAAACCCAATGCGATGTGATTTTAATGCAAGTAGCTGTTAGTCTGTGCTGTTCGGGGACTGGTGACAACAAAAGCCTGTGCGTGCTTGGAGCAGAGGCAATGATTTTTCCTGAATATTTTCGATCTGTGGTTGGTTGAGTCCACAGATGTGGCACCCACGGAAGGAAAGGCCCACCTCCTTTCCTGGGATTGGTCTGAGAGCCTGTCCTCCTGCCAAGCTAAGCCAGGGGCTCAGGAGGCCATGCAGCCTTGGAGGGCAGCGAGGGGGTCACAGCCCTTATGGAGCATCTCAGACACAGCTGCAGGAAATTAGAAGGGGGCTGCAGGTAATGGGCCTAACAAAGCCTCAAAGTGTGTGGGTTACAGTTCATTTCCAGGCAGGGCCTCACGTATCCCAGGCTGGCTTTAAACTTATCATACAGCCTATGATGACCTTGAACTTCTAACCCTCCTGCCTTTACCCCCTACGTGTTGAGATTAGTAAAATGACCTTAAGTATTGTTTTAAATATTTTCCCAGGACAGGCTTGTTTCTAAAGTGACAGGGAAGTTGGTGAGGTAATAGAGTCCCCACGAGCAGCCTGGACCACAGAGAACCCTGTAAACAGGAAAAAATCAGGCAACAGCCCCACGCAGCCCTCTCTGCTCCCACATGGACACATGTGGAAAAAGCTGGTGCCCACCAAGTGTTAGTGAGGGCAGAGCAAAATGGATGTGCCCTGGCAGGTGCAGATGCCTCAGAGTTGTGGGCAGGATCTGGAGCATTCTGGGACGCAGCCACTCAGGGCCCAGAGCACAGGGAGACAGGTATGGAGACTCACACTGAGACATTCTTCAAAAGTTGCAAGAACTGAAGCATCAGTGAAAGAGGGGGTGCGACAGGGGGGTTCTAAGATGGATTTCTGCAAAGGAGCAAGCCCAGAAAAGCCTCAAAGAATCACACATAAGAAGTGTCAGAAAGGCATTGCATGAGGACCTCCACCCGTGAGGACCTCCACCCGTGAGGACCTCCACCCGTGAGGACCCCCACCCGTGAGGACCCCCACCCGTGAGGACCTCCACCCGTGAGGACCCCCACCCGTGAAGACCCCCACCCATGAGGACCTCCACCCACCCATGAGGACCTCCACCCGTGAGGACCCCCACCCATGAAGACCCCCACCCATGAGGACCCCCACCCATGAAGACCCCCACCCATGAGGACCCCCACCCATGAGGACCTCCACCCATGAGGACCCCACCCATGAGGACCTCCACCCATGAGGACCACACCCATGATGACCTCCACCCATGAGGACCTCCACCCACTGAGGACCCTCCACCCACATGAGGACCTCCACCCATGAGGACCACACCCATGAGGACCTCCACCCATGAAGCCACCAGAGACCTCCACCCATGAGGACCCCACCCATGAGGACCCCCACCCATGAAGACCTCCACCCATGAGGACCCCCACCCATGAGGACCTCCACCCATGAGGACCTCCACCCATGAGGACCCCACCCATGAGGACCCCCACCCATGAGGACCCCACCCATGAGGACCCCCACCCATGAGGACCCCACCCATGAGGACCCCCACCCATGAAGACCTCCACCCATGAGGACCCCACCCCGTGAGGACCCCCGCCCATGAGGACCCCCGCCCGTGAGGACCCCCGCCCGTGAGGACCCTCCGCCCTGAGGACCTCCGCCCGTGAAGACCCCCGCCCATGAGGACCCCCGCCCGTGAAGACCTCCGCCCATGAGGACCTCCACCCATGAGGACCTCCGCCCATGAGGACCCCCGTCCATGAGGATCCCCGCCCATGAGGACCTCCGCCCATGAGGACCTCCACCCATGAGGACCTCCACCCATGAGGACCTCCACCCATGAGGACCTCCACCCATGAAGACCTCCACCCATGAGGACCTCGCACCCATGAGGACCTCCGCCCATGAGGACCTGCACCCATGAGGACCTCCGCCCATGAGGACCTCCACCCATGAAGACCTCTACCCATGAAGACCCCCACCCATGAGGACCTCCACCCATGAAGACCTCCATCCATGAGGACCTCCACCCATGAAGACCTCCACCCATGAGGACCCCCACCCATGAGGACCCCCACCCATGAGGACCCCCACCCATGAGGACCCCCACCCATGAGGACCCCACCCATGAGGACCCCACCCATGAAGACCTCCACCCATGAAGACCTCCCCCCATGAGGACCTCCACCCATGAGGACCCTCCCCCATGAGGACCTCCGCCCATGAGGACCTCCGCCCATGAGGACCCCCGCCCATGAGGACCTCCACCCATGAGGACCTCCACCCATGAGGACCTCCACCCATGAAGACCTCCACCCATGAGGACCTCCATCCATGAGGACCTCCACCCATGAAGACCTCCACCCATGAGGACCTCCACCCATGAGGACCTCTACCCATGAAGACCTCCACCCATGAAGACCTCCACCCATGAAGACCTCCACCCATGAGGACCTCCACCCATGAGGACCTCCACCCATGAGGACTTCTACCCATTCCAAATTAGCATCTCTAGACTCCAGATATCCGTGATTCCAGGGGCCCAGGGCCCCCTGCCGTCTTCCTTGCAGGAGACAGAGGCCACAGTTGTCTGACCAAAGCCTTTCTTTCACCTATGACGCTAGAAACTGCTGGATTTTCAATGGTTTTCCCTCTCCTTTACCAAGCAAATGTCTTCAAGTCAACAAGAAGGCCCAAAGCGACTCCTTTACCCCATGAGGATAGAGTCCACTGGTCAGGGAGTGAGCACCCTGGTATCAAATGCAGGGTGATCTGTCTCAGGAGGCTCACTGGAGCAGCCTGCATCTCCAAGCATTCCCGCAGGACTGCCCTTATGAAATGGAGTCCAGGACAACCAGCAGTGTCTGGAAACTCTCGGGAGTGCTGCCTCCTAGCTGTATGTCATGCCTGCTGGATCTTTCTTGGCTGCAGTTGATTTAGCATGGGGCCACAGCATGATAGATGCATGGCCAGCTCTTGCTTTGATCTCACACAGTTCTGCTTCCATGTTACAAACTCACAAAAGCCCCATGATCAAATTCCAAGCCATTACTCAAGGAAAGGGACCCCTCTGCGGTCGACAGTGGCAGTTTCAAACCAATTAAAATCAGCCCTGTGTTCTTGCAGGCCGCCGCTGTGCCGCCACCCCAGAGGTCTCCCAGGGCCCACAGTTGCAATGAGCAAGATGCAGGAAATGTTAATGGAGATGCTTAAATGGTACGCCAAGGGGATTCTGGTAAATAAGGCCACTCGACGAGGCTGGGAGAGACGTCTCCCGAGCTTACCCTGGAGGGAACTTCAATAAACACAGAGATTGGATTGGAAACAATTCACGCCGCAAGGGGTGGGTCCACTGGCAGAACAGGGAAGGGTCTTCAGAGGAGGAAAGCTATTTCATTTCCTGTTAGTTCCTTTTAGCAAGTGTCTGTGCCCCCTGCTGCGGGCCCCTGAACCTGCTGTGGGGCTGACAGCACCCACTGAGCAGGCAGGGAGGACCAGGCTATAATTTGCCAAGTAAAAATGGGAGGAGGGTATGAAGCAGACCTGAACAGATGAGGGGAGGAGTGCTCTAGTGACAGTGGAGGCTGAGGGGCTCGGCAAGAACTGGGGGAAGTGGGGAGGAACCTGGGGCAGAGCAGGCAGAAGAAAGTATTCTATGGACAAGCCTTCGTGACTATGTGGCTAAGCAACTGGAAAGTCTACGGGGTCCTGTTAGAGAAGATGTTTGCTTTGTATTTATTTACAATGTTATTACATTTGTTTAGTGCATGTGTATATGTCTGTATGGGTCTGTATGTGTGCATGGCATGTATATGATGGTACATGAGTTGTTTCATTGTACCATGTGGATCCTAGGAATTGAACTCAGGTCATCAGGCTTGGCAGAAGCTAAGCCATTTACCTGGTTCCATCATTTATTTTATTTATTTTTATTTATTTGTTTGCTTAATATTTTAAAATTTAAATTACAGGGTCCTGTTGTGGTGGTCCAGTCTGGCCTTAAACTTGAGATTCTCCTGCTTTAGCCCCCTATGGGCTAAGATCACAAGTGTGTGTCCCCATGCCTGGCTTAGGGAGAATCAAACCCAGATATCAAACAGACAGGGTTCTAGAGACTACAGCTCAGTGCTCATGTCAGCGAGTAGATGGGAACACAGGTGAATAAGGAGGGGTGTAGATCCGAGACAGTACTGCAGCCTTGGGTTCTGCCCCAGGACCATGACTGGGATGTGTACAGCTCACTGTCCCACCCCTGCTGCCCCAGGGTTTCCCAACACAAGACACAGCGGAGGTTTGGGCTCTGAGGCCAAACCACAGCTGGAGGAATCTGGACTTGGCAGCTGAGCTAGGCAGACCCTTCCTCATGAGACCACCCCCACCTCCACGGATAACTGCTTTTGATTTAGCTTTATAAGGGACAGCAAGCCTTGTTGCAGCAATTTAGTAGATAAAACTATCAGATACCAAGCTAAATGTGAAATTTTAAATAAAGAAAAATAATATCTTTGTTGTTTTAGTGGAAGTGTGTAGTACATAGCATTTGGGACATTCTTACATTAACAATTATTGTTGCTTATCTGAAGTTCAGATTTAACTAGGAATCACAATATATGTGGTGGTTTATTTTGCAGCCCTGATGTCCTGCTCTCTGATTGTCCTGTGTGCACATGTGCGCCTGAGTGGACACACGCACACACACACACACAAACACACAGCCATGCACCCACAAATCCTCAAAGAAGAGCTGGCTCTTCCCACAGCCTCCCCTACTGAGCCCTCCTCACATCATCCCCACGGCTACCCCATCATCATTCAGACAAAGACTCTCTCCAGATTGCCACTTATCCAAGGCCACACAGTCAGCATGTGGCCGGGCTGAAACTGCAGACCCAGGCCATTTGTATTCCAAAGTCTGCTGCACTCATTCCCAACCCAGACCCAATGTATCAAATTGTGACGCATTTTTGCAAACAATAAGGGCCGTAAGGAAATCACTATTGAGTCAGCAGTCCCCACAGTGCACTTGGCGCAGGCCTTCAAACTTCTCCAAGTGAGGATTCCGAGGGAGGCTTTGCCACCAGGCTTGCTGGGTTCTCTCTGCCCCATGAACACACCTGGCTCCATGGCTGCATCCTGGCGTGTCCTGGGGGTGACCGAGTCCTGAACAACACTGATGTCATGGCGAGGAGACCTGGGCTGTGACAGTCCTTGCAACCCAGCTTTCCCTAACTAAATACCCTCTTGCCAGGACCCAGTGGGTGCTTGACGCACTTTCCCTGTGGCTCTTTGGTGAGTCCAATGGGCACCTCAGGGGCATGGCTCCTTACACCTGGGCCATCTTCTTGGCAAGCCATCCCCAATTCCTGCTGTCAGCAAGGCTACACACATATCACACTCCAACTCCTTCACCATCGGCTGTTGGTTGGGTGCAGATTTTTCAAGGAATACAAGTTAAGCTTACCATTTTGCCTTTTTTAAACCCCCTTCTTCTAAAACAATTGTCACATGGTTCGGGACACAACCTTCAGCAGGTCGTTAGCCAGCCCATCTCAGGAGCCGCCTGCCTGCTGCTGGAAGTTTATGAGTTCTCCGCACTCATCTGAGCACTATCAGCTGGAGCCCTTCAGCAACTGTGTCTAATTCCTGCCCTGAGTGGAATAATCTTGTTCCGCGCTCAAAGATCTGGAGGCTCCAGGTGCTATTTGCTTAACCAGAGGCCAAGAAGGAGCACGGGATGTGGCAGTGGGGAGAAGCAGGCCAGCATGGATCATCAAAACTCCAGCACAGAGGGGCTGCTGAGCAACTGTTAAAATCCAGGACACAGAATTGCTGAGGGCGTGAGCCAGGGAGCTTCACTAAAGAAAACAGCCAACGCTCCGATTCTCCTCTCTGAGAGCTGAGGGGTGGCCTGCGCCTAGCGCTGGAGGCTTTCGTTGTTTGCCTAATGAGCTTTCTTTGGGCGGTCCCATGCTAGGAGCTGCATTCTGAAGTTGGGCCTGTAAGGAGGGCTTGGGGGTTGGGGCAAGAGCAAGAAGCCACTGCTGGATCTGGGCTCTTCCAGGAAGAAAGAGCAGATTTATTTACAGGCAGGTCATTGATTTTCAGGAGACCTACTTCCCAGGCGGTTTCCGGCTTTTCTTTCCTAATAGTTTTGACACATCTGCACTAGAAAGGCAAAAAAGTCATACGGTGTCACCAAAAATGTAGGGGACTTGGGCCCTGTGAGTCTTGGCAGGAGAGGAGAGAAGAGGAGCAGGAGACACTGAGTGTGGAGAGGCGGGAGGCGGGGGAGAGAAGGCCTGGGGAAGGCTTTGCCAATGGCTGACATATATGAATATACACATACACCCACATACATGCATACATACACATGCACACATACAAATGAACACGCACATACACACACATATACACAAATGCAGACATATTTACACATAATAGACATGTGTGCATGTGCAACCACACATGCAGGCACACATACGGACCTATGTATGTACATATGAACATACATATATGCACATGCATGCGTGCGCACATATACACTCATATCTATACATGTACACATATATACAAGTGAGTACATACATGCATACACATGTACCTGTGCCCTTAATACACACCCACATGCAAACACATATACACATGCACACATGTACACATTCAGGAGCCAGACTGGGTTCTAAATGTAACTGTGATGCAGCGGAGGTGGAGGTGGGGGCTGTCCACAGGTGTTCAAGGGACTCCAGAGAGCAGCACTGCCCACTGACACCAGACACTGTTCCAGGATTTGGTATGTGGCCTCTGTGACCTGGCAGCAGAGGCAGCTTCAAACGCTAGGGGACTCATTGTACACTGGCTCCCAGAGGTGTGAACACCTTGGTCTTTGAAGGGTATGTTTCCATCTACAATGTCTGTGTGGTGGCCTTGAGCTCCTGTGCAGGGTCTTCCCTGTGGGAGATGCCAGGAGAGAAGATGTGTAAACTCAAGGACATGCCCCTGTGAGCACAGCAAGTCTTTGGGGAGTGCCCTGAGCGATGCACGTCACTCGTGCCTCTTCCAGACCCTGCCCAGTGTGCCATGCTCGCTCCTAGTGAGGCATGGACACAAAAGCACTTCAAACACGAAGCACCCAAGGCCACTTTCTCCACAGAGTCTAGGCGTGGATCTCATCAGCCCCACCGATCACACGTGAGCACCGCTCAGGCCCGTGTCCCCATTTCACAGAATGGAGGCAGACAACAAGAAGGAAGACATGGTGTAGATGGAGCCATGCAAGGGGCCAAGGCAGGGGTTGAGCTGTACTTTCAAATGAGGAACACGGGGCGCAGGGAGAGTGGGCGGCACCCCACGAACAAGGGAGAGCAAGGGCAGCTTCGCAGGGCAAATGGGTGAGACAGGGCTGGAGGCTATGGTCTCGTGGGGGGTTTCCAAGATGGCACCAGCCAGTGTCCACAGAAAGGCACAAGCACAGAGCTGCTCCCAGCAAGCCCTCAACTGAAGCCAGCTCCCGACCTCTCTTCCTCACGTAGGGTAAAGGGGCTTTGGGGGGGGGCAGTGACTGGATAGCTGAGGACCTGGTGAAGAATCTCTCTTCCCTGCCTCCAGTCATACTGTGTCCTATAGGAAGAAGGCATCCCCAGGGGTCACATGGAGAGGAGACTTGGCCTGAGACTTAGCCAAGACAGGGATTCCCAAGGCAGCAGCCGAGGACCTGGCTATTGGGATACACTCATGTCTACACACATCTTATATGGGGGGCTGTCAGTGGGTTATCCAGGGTCTTGGTGACCCTCTGTGAGTCAGTGGCAAGCACCGTGCCTCCCACGGTCCTTTGCTGAAGCCATCTCCCAGGTCCTGTGCTGACTGTGTACACAGCCCAGTGGAAAAGTCCCTGGAGAGGTGTGTGGGACTGATGGAGCTTGGTGTGGGCAGTCGGTAAGAAGTATAGGTGGATGCTGTGTGGGAGGAAGAGGGGTGATGCCCAGGCGAGGTGGACTACCCGCTACGTCCTTCCTGGCCCAGCCCTCAGTCACAGTCGGCCTTGCCCTTAGCTGTCCCCGGAGGTAGTTGTCGCTCTCATCCCATCGTCAGCAAGACCAGAAACAATGCTGTTGAAAGGTGTGCTGGGTACATGATAGACTTGCCGTCATCTTCTGTGATGCCAAGATGTCAGGGTCTGACATCTCAAAATGGCCCAGTGGATCTGAAGAATTTTATTTTGTGGAGCTGCAGATGAGGGGTGGAGACCCCAAGTTCACCCAGGCCAGCTTCCCAGGGCACCTCTGAGGCCACCAGCAGACACAGGTACTCTGTGACCTAGCTGCTGCCCTGCCTCCTGGGATCCCTACAGTCAGGGTTCCCAGGGCTCCTTCCACCCTCTGTGGAGCCTGGACTGCAGAGAAGGTGGTGGCCTGTTCGAGACTGGGTGCCCATTTGCCAAGCCTCGGTGAGAGAGACACATTCTGCCCATTGCTGGTAGTACATGGAGGGGTGTAGCGATATGAGCCTGTGGCCTGGGTTCATGGTCAGCAGAGGAACGGGCAATCTGAGACTCACTGGTTGGACGGGCCACTTGCTGTAGAGCAGAGGGAAAAGCAGAACTCAGGGCCTAGCATTTCCTGGCATTTACAAATATCCAGGGCCTACTTCTGGGAGTGGGGGCTGAATTGGTGCAGAGCCTCTGTAGGGTTGGGACACAGCCTGTGTGAGATGAAGACAGAGGACAGTCACCGATTCCCCGCAAGCTCCTCCCATGGAGCTTTGCTCTCGTGGGGAGCTGGACAGACGCACAGAAGGCCTCATACTCTGAACATCGCTGCATCAGGCCCGGGGACTGCGACCTCCACCTGTCTTGAGGTGAGGGCTGGGCAGGCAGGCTGGAGGGAGCTGCCTTGGGGATTCCATCACCATGGTACCCAGGAGGGAACAATATTCCCTCCTCTGTCTCTCCTCTCAGGGCAACCTGCCACGGGTGCGACCCGCCATGGGTGTGTGTCAACCCTGCAGCAGGTGACACGTGGCAAGTAGTAAGCTTAGGAACACAGCCGGGCTCCCAGAGCACATGCGCTCTGCTCTGAGAGGCCCCAGAGAGATGCTGAGGTGAAGTCCATTTTGTGGGCACTGGGCCTCCCTCTGGGTGGAGAGTACAGGACTGGCCTCTGGCATCCTTCATGCAGTCCTTCTGGTGGGCAGACACCTACTGCTAACAAGCTTTCTTGCAGATGAATCTGCAGGCGTCTAGCCTGTGATCTCCCCAAGCCCCCCCCCCCAACCCAAGCCTGGAGTTCTCCTTTAGGGATCCAGAGGCCTGAGCCAAGCAACTCCGACCCTGGGCAGAGCTACCTCTGCCCCTGTTCCTGCTGGGTGCCAGCTCTGGTCAGGGGGAGACTCGACATAAGAACCAGCCATAGGTGAGTCATCCCCTTCCTGTCCCCAGCATCTCTGGGAAGAAGGAGAGATGGGTTCGCCCTGGAATTCCACAGACGAGCCAGGTAGCCGTGGGTGAAGAAATTTTCCCAGATGGTAAAAATGTCAAGGACAGTGGACCATTTCTTGAAAAGGGCCAATAAATAAATAAATAAATAAATAAATAAATAAATAAGCACTCCTAATGTAAGTACACTGGGTGGGGAGGGGGCACCAACCTCTCCCCAGTACCACGTCCTCCTCTCCTGTCTGCTGGCTCTGAGCTCCAACCAACCTCTTGGATATTTATTGTTCGTCCCCTCTTAAATCATTCCTGACGGCTGGTCTGCTCACTCTCCATTACAGGGAGAGGCTGCGTGAGAGTCACAGTTCCGTTTAGCTTGCAGAAAAAAGATCCTTAGAGGAAAAACCCGCCCGGGAGCTGTCCGGTGCTGAACCCCACATGATGGACGATTATGGACCATCTGCACATTCAGAGGGGGATAGATTTATGACCAAGAGAGACAGCTAGGAGAATGTCCACTGCCATAACTCACGGCCTCTTCAGAGATATTCTAATCAGGCCCTCTTTCCTACGACCCAAAAGCTGGTGTTGGCAACTAACAAGAGGGAAATCAATTATGCATTTTCTTCCAGGGCTCCACTGCCTACGAGGACATCAGGAGGCTGGGGTGGGTGGGGGAGGCTGGTGGAGGGACCCTCGGCCTGACAAAGCAGATTCCCTCAGCCTTCCCTACCTCCTCTGTGCACTGCAGCTCCTGATTTCCTGCTACTGGTGTTAAGAAAATAGGCCGTGCCAGGATGCCGCACGGCTCTGGTTGAGATTTACTGACAGCCTGGGGTGATGCAAAGAATGCAGTTATATCTGGGGCTTCCTGGTCATCCATGCAGTTGGTGTCTTAAGTATACAGGGGAAGGGAAGAACGGGTACCTCAGGTCAGAGGCTGAGCTGGTGCTGCAGGCTTGCAGCCAAGCCTGCCTGGCCCCACAGACCACATGCCGCCTACAGACCCAGGTGACCGTGCAGAGATGGTAGCACCCACTCCCCATGACAGAACTGCTTCCCACGCCATCACCCTCCCCCATGGCAGTACCCTCCACCACAGCAGCATTCCCATGACGTCACTTCTGTGTGTGTTGTATGTATGGGTACACGTTTGCCTGTGAGGGGAGGCCAGCGGTCCATGCCGGCATCTTCCCCAAATGCTCTACACATTATTTTTTGAGACAGGGTCTCTTGCTGAATCTGGAACTCATTGACTGGCTAGCCTAACTGGCCAGTGAGTGATCTACAGGGACCCGCTTGTCATCATCCCAAATCTCCTCCCCTATCCAGCACTGTGGTTACAGACACCCACGGCGCACTGCTGTGGATCTGAACGCAGGTCTTCCAGGTTACTAGCAAGCACTTTACCTATGGCGTCATCTCCCCAGTCCTCTTGACACTGACTGCTTCTGGCCTCCCACCCTCAGAGGGAGCTGTAGTATGCAAATGTGATCAAGGAATCCCCACCCCCTAGAGAAGATCGCTGCACTCACACACACAGGCCACAGACCCTCCATTTCCACAGCACTTCAGAGCTCTCCATGTGCTCCACACTGACTGGTCTGAACAGACCCCACTGCAGTGGATAAAGACAGGTTTGTTTTGTTTTTTTTTTTAATCTCTACTTTAAACATGAGGGCATCAAGACGCAGAGAGGTTGGGTGGCTTCTTGAAGCTGCACAGCTAACTAGCAACCAAATTGGGGTCATGCCCATGCTTCCTGACTCTGTACTCAGGGCCCTGGGGCTCTGTTTACCCACCTGCCCTGACCTGGGGGCTTTCTATGCTTCCTAGATTGTTCTCCTTCCTCCCAGACCTTCTCCCTGTGAATCCCCCCCACCCCCACCCCCGCCCCCGCAGTGCTTGGCCAGAGCAGAGGACTGGAGTTGAAGCCTCAGAAAGTGATCCTTCTCTGAGGGGCCTCTTAGCTCCAAAGTCCTCCAGGAAAAGGGAAACCCAGCCCTAGGGAGGACTTTGATTGCTCAGCCTCTAGCTCAACCTTTAAGACTCCAGCAAGGATCCTAGCGAGATGGCTCAGCAGTTAAGAGTACCGGGCGCTCTTGCAGAGGACCCAGATTTGACTCCCAGCACCCACATGGCAGATAACAGCCGTCCATAACTTCAGTTCCAGAGGATCCAACACCCTCTTGACCTCTGTGGGCACTGACACAGGTGTACTTATACACATGCAGTCAAAAAATAAAATTAAAGCCAGGTGTGGCGGCACAGGCCTTTAATCCCAGCACTTGGCAGAGGCAGGTAGAGCTCTGTGAATTCAAGGCCAGCCTGGTCTACATACTGAGTTCCACACCAGCTGGCTGCAGACAGACCCTGTCTCATAAAAAAATAAAAAAATATTTTAAAAATGAATCCACAGGGCTGGAGAGAAAGCCTAGCAGTTAAGAACACCGAGCGCTCTTGCAGAGGACCCGGGTTCGATCCCCAGCACCCACATGGCAGCTGAGAACCGTCTTTGACCACAGTTCCAGGGGAATCCGACACCCTCTTCTGACCTCCGTGGCATTGCATGACACGGATGCACAAACCTACATTCGGACAGTACATTCATACACATGAAAATAAATAAATAAATAAATAAATAAATAAATAAATAAATAAATCCTGATATTAAGAGATACTCTCTGTTTCCTAGTCTCCCACTAGGACACTGTGGTTCTCCAAGATGGAGGGTCAGAGGCCTGGTGGCAATGGGGGTAGGGAGCACTGTGGAGGGCTTGTGAGCCATGTCCTTATCTGGGTGGAACTAGGCTGGGAACAGGAGGTCAGGAGAGCTTCTGGGTTGAATATACTTGTTTCTTTGTTCATCCCTTCAATTGTCACTTAAGTTACAGTTCTGCTTGCCTCGCCCAGGGGTGGGGGGTGGGAGCTCACCTGTGGTCTGTTCACCTAGAACCTTCCCTTGGCTCCGGTCACTCACATAGTCCATCCCTGCCCCTTCCCACGGAGCACATTAAGAATGGGGCCCATTTTGGACTGTGGGGAAGACTGCCTACAAGAAGACAAGCAGGGGGCTGGGGAGGTGGCTCAGAGAGCTAGGAGCACCGGCTGCTCTTGCAGAGGATCTGGTCTCAATTCCCAGCACCCACATGGTGGGTAACAACCATCTGTAACTGCAGTTCCAGGGGAATCTGACCTCCACAGCCATTGTATGAGACATGGGTGCACTTACATGCATTCAGGCAATATACCCATATGGATAAAATAAAAAATAATAAAACATTTTTTTAAAAGAGACGAGCCCAGTGGTCCAGTATCTCAAAGGACAGGGAAGAAGGGATGGGAGGAAGGGGGTGGGAACAGAGAGGAGAGGGCTGGATGCCCGGATTGCCATTCCCTGTATTGGGCGCAGAAGGTGAATGCCCTACAGAGAACAGGCTGTAAAGGTTTCTATGGGTGTCCCTTCAACCTGTGGACTGCAGAATGTGATGCCATCTGCTGAGCACGGGGTGTCCACACGCAGACCACACCATCTGTTCATCTGGGACATGGAACCAGACCACATCTCAGCCCAGCCCCACAGCCACGGGCCCACGTGGATTTTGAGCACAGTGAACCTGAAGAGTAGACTTTACAATTTTGTTTCCTGCTAGCTCATTGGCATGAAATGAACTGTTCACAGGTACATTTGAATAGCATTCTCCGGACAGCAGTGGCCACAGAGGTCTCAGGGTCTCACACTGCCTGACCCCGTGGGCACTGGTGGTGTGTGGCAGGTCCTGGTGTTCTAGAGCCTGGAGACCCAGGTGAGCTGCTGGCACCAGGCGAGGGGAGATCAGTGGAGCAGCTCTCACCCTGAAACACTCAGCTTCAACTTGATGAATGACCGGTTCCTGCACTTTATGAAATTAAATTCTCCATGGCCGCCTAGGGATGGAGAGTGAGCAGCCAAGGCCTTTGGCTCTGAGTTCCTGGCAGCTGCCGCCCACTGGGTGTGGTAGCAGCTGCCGCCCACTGGGTGTGGTAGGTGGGCAAGTGGGCAGAAAGCTGCATTTGCAAGGTGCTCGAGCAGGCAAGGGCAAGTGGGGAGACAGCCAGCCAGAGGGGACATGAAAGAGAGAGGCTCCCCTACCATGACGGAGCCAGGGGCACCACCCCATGTCTTACCCCACAGTCCGCCCCTCAGGACACTGCTGCTGGGAGACAGGATGTCTCCCAAGAGCTGTGTCCGTGACCTTCTCAGCCACTCCTCTGGCTTGGACACAGGAGAATTTACAAACCTCTGTTATTTCCAGGCCAGCTCTGCTCTCCACAGGCAAATTCCCCTCCCACCTCCTTAGTATTATTGCCTTCATTAGCGTGTGATCTAATGTGGAGCCCATTACCGCCTTCCCAGGGCTCCCCAGCCCTGCCCTCCACTGCGGCCAAGCCCAGGCCATGGGGAAGGACGGGATGAAAGTGTCTCACCTGAGGCCACTTCCCCTGTGGTGACAATTTCTGCTGGTGTTTTATAGTCACGCCATCAACTTGAATCACCCTGAGAACTTTCTTCATTAAACCACCACTAGGTAACTTGGCACTTACTCCAACCCTGTGTCCTCTCCTTCCCCTAGAGGGGCTCACTGCAGATCTGCTGTGGTCCACGCCCTCTCACCTGCCACATCCTTCCTGGGTGGATGCTCCTGGGTGTGCTCTGGGACTCAGAGAATGAGAAGAGATGCAGAGATGCCCAGATCTCAAGATCATCCGGGACTGGGTTCCCCCACAGTGCACCCTTCTCTCCCTCCAGTTTCCTCCTTTAAAGAATGGGCTGCTCTGTGTCCCAGGCAGACACTCCCAGAGTCCAGCTTCTTCCAGGACCCTTCTTTTGGGGGGTATTTTTGAGATAGGGGTCTCCCTTTAGTCCCAGCTGTCCTGGAACTCATATGTAGACCAGGCTGGCCTTGACCTCATAGAAATCCACCTGCCTTTGCCTCCCAAGTTCTGGGATTAAAGGCATGCACACTCAGCTCTAAGACCCTTCTTGACCCTTTCCTGCTGACCTTGCCAGAGTGGAAGGAGGTGCAGTAACATCTCTGTTCACTGTGGACCAGAGCTAGAAAACAGCCTCCATCCAATAGTGCATCGGCCTGTCCTCTCTCCCTATGCAGTTACACTGTCCTGAAAACTGACTAGCACATGGGCCCCAGAAACTCTTGTGTGTAAGAGAATATGTGTAGACATGGCTGTGTGTGTAGGTATATGTACATACTAACCACCTATATGTGGATACATGTTTCTGTGTGCAGGTGTATGCATGCACACATGTGTGCTTGTATGCATACATGTGCTTGTAAGTGTGAGTGTGTAATTTTGTGTGCAGATATGTATGCATACATGTCGGTACACCTGTGTGTGCATACGTGTGTCTGTGTGCAGGTATGTACATGTAGATACTGTATGTGCATGCAGATCTGAGTTCACTGCTCCCCCAGCTGAGACGGACCCCCCTTTAGGCCAGGGCCAACCTTTCTCCTTCTGCATCCCCTGGTTCACCCTCATTTAAATGAAGGTAAGATAGCTTGGGGCAGGGCCTTCCCCCTTGGATTTCCCCAGAACCACCCAGAGTTTCTGCTAGCACTTGGCTTCCCCACTCAGACCCCAGCCATCTGCCAATGATGTCTCGTGTTGTGGTTTCCTTTCACACTGAACAACTTTGGTAGTACCATGGGTTCTGCATGCAGCCTGGGAACAAGTGGGTTTCACAAAGCTCCCGGTTGGTCGCGGTGCAGTTTCCAGTGTGGACAGAGGCTCTGAGGGTTCCCTTCCCTCTCCCATTCCTCTCACTCTCATTGCTTTCTGATTTGGGGCAGTGAACCCTGAAACATAAGCAAAGTGGCCACTGCTCAGGCTGTGGGGTCATGAGGTTGTACGGTGGGTTGTGCCTGTAAGGTTTTACCTGGGCCTGCAGTTATTGTGGCCACCCTTAGCTGTAGTCAGGTAGGTCACCCCTGACCTCCATGGTCAACATGCCTCTTTGCTCAAAGCTTACACCATCTGACAGCCTGGGGCACGACCATCGCTTCCTGCTTCCACCCTGCTGTCCTTTGGGCTATTTCTGCACTTTAGCCTTAATTTTCATTTTCCATGAATGTCATTATCTGACCTGCACACCCATGTCAATGAATACTATCACCCTAGGCTCCAAACAGCCTGTCCAACTGTCCCCTGGACGTGGTCACTTGGATGGGACTCCCAGGTGGTCCAACTAACTTAGGTAAGAAGCCAAGAGCTATGTTCATGTCTGTTTCCTGAATCTGTTTGTTAGAGCACCAGGCCCCAAACTTTCTGGGTGGCAGAGTCCTTGTCCTATATCACGCTCCCCCAGTGGCTCATTCATAACTAATGTGGGAAACCACTTTCTGAGGTAAGCTTGTGCCGTGGCCTGCCAGCTGTGGCCTGCACGTCAGGGTCTACCTCCTATGGGCGGCCTGCCTGTCACACATACAGCTTGTCCTCTTACTAGAGGTGAGTGAGACCACCCCATCTCAGCTGAGTGGGTGCTACAGGGGAGAATATGGGTCTTGGCAATTGCTTGGACCAGTTTTCCAGGTGCCCATGAAAGCAGGGGTCACCTGCAGCTCGCACAGGGCCCTCTCCCCTCAACTGAGGCCTCACTGGGCTCCGATGCTCACTTCGTGCTGCCCTGCACTGTTCTGTCTTCTCATTTTATCTCAGGTTCAGACAGGGTGACACTTCCCAGAAGATGCTGGGCCAGGCAATGCCCCCACTCCAGCCAGTCACCACCCACAGGGTCGCCCAAGGCCAGAGAAGCTGCCCCCAGCACCTTGCCCTCCTCTGCTGTCCTCCAGGTTCAAGTCTGACTCCCAGCACAGATCTCTCCAGGCCCCAGGCTGGGATGGAGAGTGGGAAGGTGAGGGCAGGGAGCCACGTGCTGCTGAGAAAGCAGGAGCCAGCCAGCCGGCTGAGCGCAGCTGGCAGGAAGGCGTTCCACGATAAATCAATGCACTGCCCAGGGTGGGAGACGGAAGGAATAGATAGAGCACCCCAGGGTGCTGGCAAGAAGGCAGGTATACCACCCACCTGAGCTCCTGAGTTAATAAGTGGGAGAAGTGAGGGTGGAGGTGGGGAAGGAAAGACAGAGAGAGACAGAGACACACACAGAGACAGAGATAAAGAGATAGAGGCAGAGAGAAACAGAGAGAGACAAGAGACTGATTGTTAGAGAGATGGGGGCAGGGAGGCTGTGAAACTTCTCCAGGCAAAGAGATCCTCAACAGCCACTTTAGCACACAGCGGTCACCCTGTGGTCTCAGCACAGGCCGTGCCCATCAAGGACTTGGGGAGCCCCTCTCCCCCTTAGTATTTTCATCAAAGAAAAGGAAGCTGCCCGTGCTGGTGCTGCCGCTGCTGCAGCCTCCCGGGCATCGTGCAGGCAATCGTCTCACTTTCTTTTGTTCCAGAGACAGAACTGTTTAATTCTCATCCCTTAAATCAATACCTGGTGTCATGTCATCCAAAGCCATTATTTTCATGCCAGGAAAAAAAAATCCTGGAGACTGAGGACAGTCTAAAAAAGAGAGACACAGAAATGGCCACTCAAGAGGCTGTGAGAGAAATTATTCTTGTTCTGTTTAGAGCCATTCGACCCTGGCACTGTGCCACCAGCCTGGCACCATACCGTGAGCTGGGGGTGGGGGTGTCTCTGGATCTACAAAAGAGTTTTAAGGGGAACTACGTGAAAAGGAAGAAAAATCCAGGGAAGGCCATGCTGTGACCCCCAGGGAGTTAGTGTAACAGCAAACGTTTCCCCCAAAGCCACACTGCACAGCCCGTGGACGACCTGCCACCAGGACTCCCCCTCCTCCTCCCGGAGCCTCTCCTGCCCGGACGCTCAGTCTTTCCTCCAAGCTCCTTCCCTGCAGATGCAGCATGGCTGCCTCATCCTCTGTAGCAACTCTCCTTCCTCCATGCCTCCTCCTTCCTCCAGACTCTTCCTGTGAGCTGGAGTCCACCTCCGACCTGAAACCTCTCTTCTGCCTCTCCATAGACCGTGCTCTCTGCCCACCGCTTCCCCACAGTGCTCCTGTCCTGGGATCCTTTCCCACACCACAACTACTCCCTAAATCACAGCCTAGCTCAGCCCTCTCTGCCCAGCTGGGATCCCCGTGCTCAGCTGCCCAGAAGACACACCTGGAGAATGGCGCCATAGACTGTCACACCTGACATCGCATCTCCATCCCTCACTGTACCACCAGACCCCTGGCCTCCACACACCCTTGAGTCACATTAGACTCAAGCCGCCAGCCTCCCTCCTCACCCTCTGTGGCTTCTGAGGTGTGCTGTGTCTCCCTGGCTGCCCTCTGCCTGTCTCCACCGCACCAGTGTTGTACCTGGGGCCTCAGACTGGCATTCTCCTTGCTCAGATCTGTGTCCACTGCTGGAGAACTGTCCAACTCCTCATTTCCTACAGACGAGCTCTTAACTCCGAGGGACCCTAAGGAAGCCCTTCCCCCAAGGACACAGCTATGCAAGGGCGGTACATTTTGCAGCCATTTCTGGAGGTCTCTGGACAAGCTAGAATCCATCTGTGGAGCCCACAGGTCCAGGTCTGCAGGACGCAGGCTGAAGTCTCCAGAGGAAGATTCCCAACTCCCCCCAGCCTCAGTTTCCCACTCTGTGAAAGTGATAACAGCCTGTCTCAAAAGTGTCTGCAAGGTGAAGATGTGGGCATGAAACTACACGGAATCTCCCCAGCCAGACTCCCAGTCCACTCCACACAGACCCATGCTCTGGGCTCCTCTGACCCTCCAGGCCATGGGCAGTCCATCCTGTTAGTCTAGAATGTTCTCTGTAGTGACTCTTATGTCTTTCAAACTCTTGGGTGCCAGCTGCTTTCTGGCACCTCGCTGATCTTCAAGGTTCTCGCCACCCTCCCCCCATGGCTATCAGAGTTGGCACCACTATATCTGACTCCACGGGCCTCTCATGTGTTCACTAGGTGAACACACTCTGGGAGAACAGGGAGGGTGGCTCCAGGTCCACACCCCTGAAGATCAGGGCTGGCACATGGTGGGCGTTCCCTGCAGGTGACCAAGGGTGTGCCTAGGACACAGCCAGAGACACTTCGTGTGAGTTCTTTCATGTTGTTGGGAGAGGGGACTGGGTGACAGCCATGCTGTGTTTGTAGGCACACGTGTTTTCATATGTATGCATATGTGTCTGTATGTTTTCAGGTGCATGGGCATACATTGCATGGTCTTGGTTGTATATGCATGTGTTTGCATGCTTTGGGGTGTTTCAGTGGCATATGCATGTCCACATGTTTGGAGTGTGTGAATGTGTCCATGCTCCTTGGAGTATGTATTCATGTGCTCGCATATTTAGAGAGTGTGCATGCATGTACCCACAAGTTTTGGGGAGACCTGCATATTTCCATGTGTTTAGGGTTATGTGTTTATGTGTGTATTTTATGTACATATGTCCACATATTTTCAGGTGTGTCATGTGTTTTCATGTGTGTGCCCATGTTCTGTTGTCTTCAAGGTGCCTGTGTTATGTCTTCATGTGTGTGTCTATGTCCATGTGTCTTCACGTGCGTGCCCATGTCCTTCACATGTGTGTCTGTGTCTGTGTGTCTTCATGTCTGTGGCTATGTCCTTGTGTCTTCGTATATGGTATGTACTTGTGTCTCCATATGTGCCCATGTGTCTTCATGTGTGGCCATGTCCATGTGTCTTCATGTGTGTCTGTGTCCATGTGTCTTCAGGAGTGTCTGTGTCCATGTGTCTTCATGTCTAAGTCTGTGTTCTCATGTCTCCATTGTGTGCAACTTAGACATTTCCATCCAATGTTGAGATTTCCCAGAGTCCTCCCCTGGCCCTCTTTGTCCTGGCCTTCGCTGCTTGGCGCACCTGTGCATCTTCCGCCTCATGCTGCAATGGCGCCTCTGCTCCGCCCAGGATGGGACAGCGGCACACTGAAAAGCTGAAGTTCCAGATCCCGCATGTACCCACAAGCATGCGAGGGGCCACAGGGATGGGTCCTCTGTGTGGCCCAGCAAGGGTCCCGGGCCCCTCACTCTGTAGTGCTACCTTGGCCTTCTCCCTTGAACTTGAGAACCGTCCTCTGCCCCTGATCCCTGCAGGAGCCAGGTCTGCCACCAGAGCCAGGACTGCCACCAGAGCCAGGACCAGGGCCGCCTCTGAAGGAGGTTTCCTGCAGTGAATAACAATGGAGAGTCCTCCAGAGCTTGGGGGCTTTTGTTGGTGGCTGACAGCCTTCAGGAGGCAGTTAAGGAGGCACAATAAAAAGCGAAGTGCTCATATTTAAACGGAAGTGACTGTCACACCGGCCTGGGGGAGTGGCACCCTGTGCTTCTCCTGAGACCTGCTGGGGGCTAGGACTTGCCGCAGGAAAGTCTGGCTTACTTGACAAGGAAGTAGCGGCTGGGACAGAGTCACACACCTCAGCCAGTATCTTCTGGCTTCCCTGGCCCATGTTCATGCCCACCTGGTCACTACCACACACAGCCCAGGTCTGTACACTCGGGACTTCATGCTGGAATGCATATCTCATGCTCTGGTGTGCACGTTCAAGGAGAGGGTGTAGAGAGAGAGTGACCAAAATGGTGTACAAGTGCTCTCTCTCTCTCTCTCCTCACTCATAGTTTATCTCTCAAAAGAAGCTCTTAGCCTGTGCCCTCCTCTCTAAATTTCCCCATCATTCTGTAGACATTTTCTAGCACACTGGAAGCATCTCTTCCTGAAGGCCCAGTTATTGCCCAGAGGTGGACACCACCACAGTCCACCATGGGTGTGGTGCTGTCCTTGGTTCTGCAGTCAACAGAGACCCTATTAGCCCAGGAGACTTCCAGGACACTTCTCCATTCCCAGAGTGTGTGGGTTTTCTCCCCTCTGTAGAGTTTCAGGGAGGTTGTCGTGAGCTGGGAAAGAGTCCGGAACGGCCGTAGGCCAACCCCAGCAGCTCGCTGCCTAAGAGCTATACTACGGAAGACTCTTGCTCTACCTGCGAAAGCTTCCTGACTGCATTCACCTCAGGGGTGGGATCTACTGCCAAAAGCAGAACCAGGAGCACAGCATCCACCACCGCTTGGGGACTTAATGTTGCTGTGCTTGCGTAGAGTGTCTCCACGTCCAGGGAGGAGAGAAGCAGAGCTGCGCTCAGCCCCATGCTCTGGAGGAGAGCTCCGCGTGGCTCTCAATTTTCCCCTTAGCCCTGAAGACAAAGTTTGATTCCGCTGGAACTGGCTTCCCTCCATGCCTTTCCTCCATTGCTCTTGGGTTGGCCCAGCTTTTGGTTGTATGATTAGACTTTGCAGCAGATTCATTGGTCATTAGGAACTGGGGGTCTTCCCACTCCCCTCAGACCCACTGACAGCTTCAGGGGGGAGTATAATCTGTCACACAGTGAGGCCTGAGTTCTCTTTGCAGGAAAGTGTGCAAAGCCCTGGTTTGACTCAAGGTTCAATGTGAACATCAGCTGCAGCCAGTGTCCAGGGGCCACGGCACCCTTGGAAGCATGTGCTCCACCCTAGCCCTTGTTGGGGCTCTGGGAGACTCCTTGAGTCGCAGGTTGCTGGCTGCACCCTGAGCTGTTGGCTCCTACGTCTTGGGGGTGGTGTTGGGGGAGGCCTGTGTTTTGAATGAGATGACCCTGATGACAATCCAAAAGCTAGGTTTTGGCCACTGTCCCAGGACCATAGGCAAGAAATAGTCTCAGTCCTAGTTTGTGTTTGAGATCTCTCTCTCTCTCTCTCTCTCTCTCTCTCTCTCTCTCTCTCTCTCCCTTCTTCCCTTCCTCCCTCCATCTCCGTCTTTCTCAGTGCTGGTGGGATGGACCTTTCTTAGTGTGTCCTGCATAGTAGGCAAGCCCTCCACTTACTTCTGAAACATACCCCCAAGCCGTGTCTGAACTCTTGTGTGACCTTAAGTAAGTTTCTCTCCATGGCTCATTCTTGTGTGTTTAGTCGTAGTAGAGAAGACTCACAGGCAGGTGTGAGTCCCCCAGCTGCCACTTCCTCCAGCCCCAGCAGGGCTGCACAGTCCCCTCTACCGCTGCCTCTGAACTTGTAAGCATGCTGCAGTCTTCCTGGGGAGCGGACCACCATTGCCTTCCCCAAAGCAATATTACCCCCATGCTTTCCTGCATGGGGCAGGCTTTGCTGGGGTGTAGCCTGGGCTACCTCAGGGCCATGGCGTTAACATCTGTGTGAAGCTAGAGTGTGTTCACCTCACTCCAACACCTGTATCAGGGGATGTGAGTTCACAGTGTAGCTCAGTGCATGGGAAAAAATGACATGGGGTGATTAAAGACAAGCCCAGCCTTTGATGCAGACAGGAATGTCTCCCGCTTCCCAATGCAGGCCTGGCGCTCAGCAGCCCCGAGACAGGAGCTCTTGCAGTTTTCTATGACAGCCTGACTTGATTTGATGAATGGAATTTTTTAAAAAAACGAAGAAAGAAAAAGCTGAAAACATCTGTCAGGAACATCTGGATTCCTTGTGAATCCCGACAGCCAATTCCTCAGAGTCAGCATACTGGGGAGGACTGGGGAAGGGGTATTTATAAACAACTGCGGTATTCAAGTGGGAAAACGCCCTCCCAGCACCTCCTCTTCCTGTGGGAGAAGCGTTCGGAATGGTGAAGGCCTGGGTCCAGCTGGGAGGCTGAACAGAAGAGAACCAGGCCCACCCACCAACCTGCCCCACATTCAAACTGCAATAATTGCAGCCTCTGGGTTTTGTTCATTGGTTCCCCAAAAAAGTTATTTGGAGAAAGGTTCAATGTGTCTGGGTGCATAGCCATGGTGGCAGAAACAGCAGACACACACAAGAACACAACATGTATTCGCAAGTACCACACGGATGCAGGGATGTGGGTACATGTACCTAGGGACAGAGGCATGACGCCCATGTATGAACATTCCCCCTCACACAGACATAAGCTCGCATATATGTGTGAACATTTGCACACACATAGACATCTGTGAATGAATATTCACCTGGACAAAGACATACAATCTCAGCTAACACATGTGTGTGAACATTTACACATAGACACACAGGCACAGGCTCACATTTACAGAAATATCAGCGTAAAACTTGTCGAAATTGCGGCCCGCTCTCTGCCGACTTCCCTGTTTCCCTCCCCAGGCCCGTACCGCTCCACACCCTCTACTGTCACTGAGTCTGAACCCACTTTTGCTTGCTTTGTGTAGTCGAAAGAGAACTGCGGAGCAGGCACTGTGGTTGAGGACCAAGTGATTAGGGCCAAGTGGCAGATTTGGGGAGTTGGGAACTGAGTTTGAGTGGCACAAATTTCCCAAAGGCACAGCTGGCTGCCCTACGTCCTGTAGGCCGCATTAACTGTGCCCCCCATGAGAACACATTAAAGCTCCGGTGCCCAGGGAAGCCCATGTGGCTGCATGCAGTGTGTGGAGCCAGTGCCTCTGCCTTCATTCCTTTCGAGTTCTGGACCCTTTGCATAATGGTCTTAGTAGGCTATAGAACGGGGGGGGGGGGCTTTGTTGGTGCTTATTAGCACACGACCCCCAAACCACACTAACCCCTCAAGAGCCACAGAAAAGTGATTTGCAGCTGGGCTCCTGATATATGGACCATCTATGCCAGTTGATGCAGTGATGTCCTTTTCTCACCTCTCTCTCTCTCTCTCTCTCTCTCTCTCTCTCTCTCTCTCTCTCTCATCACAGAAGTAAATTAGAAATAAAACCCACAAGGAAAGAAATTTATGGGAAGCATTCCCAGGCTCAGGTCTTCATGGGGACCCCTTCCCTATGGAGAGGGAATCAGTCTTCTTCCTTCAAACACAAACTCATTCTTGCTAGCTGTGGCAGACTATGCTCTCTGGGCTGGGCAGGGCTTGGGGGGGGGGCACATGACAAAGTTACAAATAAAGACACTCAGTGTCCTGAGGCCAGATGGCCACCTTGGTATTCCCACTTGGCTGCCGCCTCTAAGCTGTCTCCCAGGAGCCCAGAAGTCAGACCGTGGCGATACTGCCTGTGACCAGGAGCCTGGGGGAGGGAGAGGGCTTAATCCCCGTCACACACAATCTTATTCTCTACAAAGAAACCAGAGAAGGAGAGAAGAGAGCTTGAGACCCTGGGACAGAAGAGAGATGCTACTGAGAATCCTTTTCACAGCACAAGCTCTCTGGACTCTATACATGAAATACCACATGAGGGAGCATGTCACTATGCAGAGACAAAAGACCAGGAACCCATTTGGAACTTGGCCCTTAGAGGGTTTCGTTATTTGGTGGGCAGCGCTTGCTCCTCGGGGTCTCCCCTGAGGTAGGTGCCACTGAAGCTGTCCTTGCCATCGCAGAGTGAGGACTGTGTGCTTCTCTCACCTGATTGCGTGGCTCTTGCTTTATCAGTTTTTATTTCGTGTAATATTCATCATGCTGGTTTATTTATGGGGCCCTCGTTGGGAAGTTATTTTTCAGGCCTGGTGAATAAAACATTAGACTTTTCGGCTTGACAGGGTGAGTGCTGGGGCTCCGATGTCAGCCTGACAAACCGCCTTTTTCTTTTTCCCAACGACTGCATTTTTAGAGAAATTTATTTGTATTTTGTTGGACATTTGTTGTGTTTTTTTTCCCCTCCTCTTTTGGCTGTTGACTGTTGGTCCATGGCAGAATCGTTTCTGTCTGATTAAATTCAAGAGCCTCTGCCTGCTGAGAGAGGTGATATGTTAAGTAGGAGACCCTAGAGAGCTGGAGTCCTGTGCCCCAGGAGTCCTGTGTCCATGCTCCTGGGGTATGCAGGGCAGGGCCTCTCTTAGGTCCAGGGACCCTGACAACTGGGCGCTCACTTGCATGTGAGCAAGGTGTTCCCAATATGGGGGAGAAAGATAGACAGAATGATCTGGAGGAGACACAGACGCTGATGGCTGGGCAAGCAAAGGCTGTGGGCACAGGTGTGCAGAATAAAATCCCAAGGCGTGGGGTGACGAGATGGTTTGGTACGTGAAGGACCTTGCCATTCAAGCCTGGTGACTTGAGTTCAATCCCTAGAACCTGTGGTAGAAGGAGAGAACAAACTCCCAAAAGTTGTCCTCTGACCTCCACACATGCACGAGTGAATAATAAATTAAATAAAATAAGAAATTCAATCTTAGGTCTCAATGAGGATAAATTATAAAAGCAAATTAAAACACTATGGACAACAAACCACACAATCAGAAAGTCCACCCTGACTGTCCAAATGGGAACCAAAGGCCTGGTCTCATTCCACATGGACTGCTATGCTTCAGTGATCTGAGGTGCATTTGAGATGTGGATTCTTTTATATGACCTTAAAGGTTTTATTAAATAAAAGGAAGGAATATAGAGGTCAAAAGAGAGAGGAGACAGAGGAGAGAGAGAGAGAGGAGGGAGAGAGAGGGAGGGAGAGAGGAAGGAAGGGAAAGAGGGAAGAAGGGAAGGAAGAGAGGGAGAGAAATGGAAGGGGAGAGAGGGAGGACAGGGAGGGACAGAGGAAGGTAGGGAGGGAGGGAAGTTGGTTCATTCTGCCACAGGGTACACACCCAAAGGACACACTGAACGTTCTGAGATGGCAGCAGCGCCCTGAGTCTACTACTGCACTACTATTTGTAACAACCTAGGGGTAGAGCCAACCAAGATGTCCAGCCACTGAGGAATCACTAATTGATATGTAAATATAAGTGATAATGAATAAAGCATGGTATATTTACATAACAGAAGGCCAAGAGGAAGCATGGAACCTCATCATTACAGCAACCTGAATGAATAGAACTCTAGATCCTTCTATCAACTGAAATAGCCTATCCCCTGAAAGAGAATCTACTCTTTCTTGCTAAGAAGTCCACCTCAGTGAAGTGTGGATTAGAACAGTGAGGGACAGAGCTTGGGAAGGGGGGGGACACGTGGGCAAGAGGATGGTTAACAGAGACACTAATGTTTTACTTGCAGTGGGATAGCTCTGGCTCACACCAATTAGTCATGTACTTGGAAGTATCTAGTAGGGAGGATCTTGAAGTAATGTCCACAGTGACAGATGTGCCAGCTTCCTGGCTGATCACTACACCCTCACGCATGGTCCCATGAACACACACTCACTGCATGTCAGTTAAAAAAATAAAACGTTTCGGGACTGGTGAGATGGCTCAGTGGTTAGGAGCTCCCACTGCTCGTCCAGAGGACCTGGGTTCAATTCCCAGCACCCACATGGCAGCTGTTGCCTTTAAGCCAGGTGTGGTGGCGCATGCCTTTAATCCTAGCACTCGGGAGGCAGAGGCAGGTGGATCTCTGTGAGTTCAAGGCCAACCTGGTCTACAGAGTGAGTTTCTCAAAAAGACAACAAACAAACAAACAAAAAACAACCAAACAAATAAACAAAAAAACATTTTTTTTAAATTATTTATCTTTGTATGTGTATGAATGTACTGTCTGCATGCAGGTCTGCGCACCCGTGTCGTGCAATGCTGCGGAGGTCAGAAGAGGGTCTCGGATTCCCCTGGAACTGGAGTTCTCCTGGAATTGGAGTTACAGACGGTTCTCATAAAGAGGGAAGGGTAGTAGGGAGAGGTCAAAGGTGTGTTCTGCTTTGAAGAGTTCTCAGCCAGTGGGGAAGAGCACTTCCCACACAAGCATAAGGACCCGGGTTTGGATCCCCAGCACCCACACTGAAAAGAAAACCCGAAACCTGGCATGGCAGTAGCAGACATCTCTAATCCCAGCACTCAGGAGGCAGAGGCAGGCAGATCTCTAAAAGATCAAGGCCAGCCTGGTCTACACACAGTGAGTTCCAGGCCATCTGGGACTACAGGGAGACACTGGCTAAAAACAAAAATATACAAGACAAAACAAAAAGCAAAGTGTGGCTGCAGGTAACTCCAGCTACTGGCTGTGGGGGCTGCAGACAGGAAGACCCTGGGGTGTGCAGCTGTCGGCTTAGCTGAGCACTGTGAGCTCCAGGCTCTGAGAGGGGCTCTGTTTCCAGGGAATAAGAGACAGAGGAAAGCACCAGACGTCCTCCCCAGGCCTCCATATTTGCACACATAGACATGGGCATGTGGACCTGCATACATGTAGGTACACACGCATACATGTGCACACACACATACGACACTCATACATACAAACAGAACAAAACAGGAATGAGTAATCTTTGTTTCTTTTTCCTTTTCTTAGAAATCAAGGAATGGACTTTGAAGAACTTTGGCTGTAAGATTGCAGCCAGTTCCTGTGGCTTGGCCCTTTGGCAAAGCCACCTCTCCCCATGGGATCCCCTAACTATAGCATCCTTTCCATAGCATGGGAGCCCAGTACCTGTATCCAAGCTGGAGACCAGAATGTAGTTTAGCTGTCTGGGCACGATCGACACCAATTCAAGGGCTCTCCAGTGCCACATGGGTTTGCCATGTATCAACAAGATGACGATCCCGTGTGTCTCCAAACCCCATGGCAGAGGCTACCAGCATATCCTACAGCCGAGGAAGTCAAACTGACAGACTCAAGAAAAGGCCAGACCCACTCAGAGGACCTGCACACTCTGAGCTACTCTGTGAGGCCCTGAGCAGAAACATTCCACACTAGAGTTAGCCATGGGGGCATGTGGAAGATGCTGGGAAGATGGCCCCAATTCATCAGCATCTATGGAAAAACAAACTCTTGTGCAAGTAGCAAGTTGCTTCTCCAAGACAGCCAAGAAGCAGGCTTAAAGCGCTTCAGTTGCTTAGGAGACGGCAGGAACTGGAGAGAGGGTTTCAGTACCAGGATGCTCAGCCAGCCAGCCAGGCGCATACGTCCAGGGGCCGATCCTGCCAACTTTCCCTGCACACTTCTGGGGTCAGGACCTAATGTACAAACACAAATATTTTGTAACTTTTTAAAAAATTTCTTTGATTTTAGATATCTTTAGGTGGTTAATATGAATCTAGATACATGAAAATATTCTAGTAGGCCAGTACGAGCACCCTAGGAGGGACCCTCCCTCCCAGCTGTGCACAGTGGTTTCCCTACTGAGAGCAGATCCATGCTGCCACCTTCTCTGCTCTTCAACCCACTCTGATCTGCTATATGGATCCGTCTAAGCTCCCCCCAAGGCTACCTTGACCTCCTGGCTGAAGTCTAGAACCAGTGCTAGCCTGTCTGTGCATTCTACTCGAGCACACCCTCCTGGAAATATAGGGAGATATATATATATATATATATATATATATATATATATTTCAGTTTTTATATATATAATATAAATATATATATATTTTAGTTTTGGGGACACAGCTTTGCTGACCATTTCTTGCCTCCTCTCTGGTCTGTCTGCTTGACCCTAAAGGCTGGAGTCCCTCAGAGGATGACCTACTGTCTGCTCAGTAGTGGCCCTGCTCCCTGTAGTTCCTTCTCTATACCTGGTGTGTGTGTGTGTGTGTGTGTGTGAGAGGAATTGGTCATTTCAGACAAGTGGCTGAATTTATGTGCAGAGAGTTGCTTGCCGTATTTCTTTACGATCCCATTAATGGCTGTAGGGTCTGTAGTGTTATCCCACTTGATTCCTGGTATTGGTCTTAAAAAAAGAAATCTTTATCAGTTGCCAGAAGTTGAAGAATTTTATGGCTCTGATCAGAGCGAGCTTTTCCCTGACAGCGCCTTTCTCTGCTATTGTTTCTCTGTCTTGATCTCATTGATTTCAGCTGTCTTTATTGTTCCCTTTCTTTTGCTCGTTATAAGTTTATTTCATTCTCCTTCTTCAGTTTCTTCAGGGAGAGGCTTAGATAATTGATTTTACTTTTTTCCTATAAGCATTAAATATTATTAGTTTCCTTCCATATCATTGCTTCAATGGTAGTACACAAATTTTGATACATATTTTCTTTCCATTCTAAGTATTTTAGAATTTTTCTTTTGTCTCTCTCCTGCCTCCCTCCCTCCCTCCTTCTCTCTCTTTCTACTCTCTCTCTGAGGCAGGGTGTGTCACTCACTGTGTAGACCAAGCTGGTCTGGAACTCATAGAGCTTTGTCTGCTGAGACTTCATCTTTGACCTATGCATTGAAAATTACATTCCCCCTCCACAAAAAATCCAAAGGTTTTGAGATTTATCTGAGATCTTTCCATTACTAGTTTCTAGTTTGATCCCACTGTATCAGAATGTTTTCTGTGGGGGTTTCCCTTACATGTGTCCATTTGTTTTATGTCCCAGAAAATGGTCAATATTGGTGAGTGTTCCCCTTTGAGATGAACACAGATTCTGTCGCTATTACTCTTTTTCTTTACGAGTTCTAGAAACGTTATTAGATCCTGTTGGCTAGGGTGATGTCTGGCTCTATGTGCTGCTGCCTGATTTTCTGTCAAATGGTTTTATCAGAAGCATATTGAAATCTCCACGTGTGAGCTCTCCATTCTGTTCTGCTGAGATCTGCCTCCTGTGGCTTGAAACCCCCTTGTGTGGTGTGCACGCTCCGATTTCTGCATCATTATGTTGTTGCAACCCTTTCATCCTTATATAACATTTCTTCTTGTTCCTGGTAATTCTCTTTAAAATCCACAGTATATGATGTTAATATCAGCTGCCTGTTTTGCCTTAATTAAAGTTTATCTCTTCTTCCACCCACCTACATTTAGCCAGCCTATTCTATTCTATTCAACCTTCTTAAATCTATTCTGCCAGTCTATCTTATAAGGAATTATTATTGTTAATTTTATAAAAATGGCATGATTCAGGGTAATCTCTTTGGAACTTAGTTTTCTCTTTTTAATCATCACCCTAGCCATGGCTATCCACTGGTGTGAGGGACACCGAAGTTGAGTGGGAGTTAGTGCCTTATTCCCTACAAGGGTGGGATCTGAGAGTTCCTGGCAGGTCCAGGGGCTGACCTTCCACAGAGGGCTGGCCCCTCTTTTTAAGAGATATTTATTTATTTATTTGGTCTTTTCAAGACAGGTTCTTCCTGTAGCCCCAGCTGTCCTGGAACTCACATTGTAGACCAGCCTGGCCTTGAACTCACAAAGATCTGCCTGCCTCTGCCTCCCAAGTGCTAGGATTAAAGGCGTGCACCACCACACCCGGCTCTTATTGTTTTTATTTTATGCGTATTGTTTGGATGCATGTGTGTAAGTGCACTGTGTCATGCAACAGGTCAGATCCCCAGGAACTGGAGTTACAAGACAGTTGCTAGCCACCATGTGGGTGCTGCGACGTGAACTTTGGTCCTCCGAGGAGCAGTCAGTGGTCTTAACCATTGGGCGATCTCTCCAGCCCATACTTTAGTTTCTTTGAGGGGGGATTTGTTTGTTGTTTTGAGACAGGGTCTCTCTGTAGCCCCAGCTGGCCTAGAACTCACTATGTAGACCAGGTTGGCCACAGAGATCTGCCTGCCTCTGCCTTGAGTGCTGGGATTAAAGGTGTGCACCACCACATCCCACCAGCCTCTATTTTGCATCTTTCTCTTCTGGCCTTTCTAGCTAAGCCTGTGGGGAGTGGGGGGAACAGTGTGCAGCATGGGCCTCCTCTCCTTGCTTGCTGGGTGCCACACACAGGAAACAAGGTAAAGCCAGCATGGCCTCCAGGCCTGATCTTACTTGCACTTTCCTGACATTCCCGCCAGGCTGACTCCCTTCATTTCTTCATCTGCTGTGCTTTGCCTCTGGGCTTCTGCTCTGTGGTCACCTCTTTCCCTCACTCTAGTTCACAGTGTTGAATCCCAGGGTATTGATGGTCTAGGAGCATGGGATCCACCCCCTCCCCCAATATACACATGGTATATGGTGGTGTGGGTGGTCTTGGCTGGAAGGTGGGAACCCCAAGTGTTCACACAGGTCATGCTGAGCTCTGGGGTCCCCTTCTTTTTTGCCCCCATTCACCTGGCGGGTGCTCCTGCTGGCCTGCCTGTGGGTGGTTGGTATTGGTTCAGAGTCCCTTGAACTCAAACCTCATTCCTTTCCTTCCTCCTCCTCTATCCTTCCTTCCCAGCCCCCTACTTTCCTACTCCTTAGAAGACTTTTTTTTTTTTAACATAAAGATAAAGCTACCCAACTCTGCAGTCATTGAACCTGCCCATTTTTTAGACACTCAATTTTTGTGTCTTAAAAACTTTTCTTATAACAGATTCCATTTTGGGCATTTAATTCCTTTCTCCACCTGAGTTGGGTTTCAAAGTACGGCATGGAGCAGGGTGTAGCATGCATCTTATGTATTTTTAAATTAAGTTCATTTCTAATATTTGGTATTTTCTGATGCTACTATAAATTATCTCTTTTCCTGGGGCTGGAGAGATGGCCTAGCGGTTAAGAGTGCCGACCACTCTTGCAGAGGACCCGGGTTCGATCCCCAGCACCCACATGGCAGCTGAGAATCGTTTTTAACTCCAGTTCCAGGGGACTCCGACACCCTCTTCTGATCTCCACGGCATTGCAGGACACGGGTGCACAAACCTGCATGCAGACAGTACATTCATACACATACAAAATAAATTTTAAAAATTTAAATATCTCTTTTCCTTCTATTTTCTAGCATCTTCCCACTGGTGTGCAGACTACAGCTGGCTTCTGTGTATTGACTTAGGATAGGCAGATGTTCTGGTGATGCTGAAGGGCTTCTATGCAAACGAGACACTGTCACGATGGCACAACTGCTCCTTCCAATCCTCACACAATAAGAAGCTTTGTCTTTTTATTGCACTCTGTCGGACAGGGCAGTGTACGGTGGAAGAGTTTATCAAGGCTTCATGTTTGACCTGTTTGTACACAACGCTTTACGTGGGGCTGGAGAGATGGCTCAGTGGTTAACAGCACTGGCTGCTTTTGCAGAAGACCTGGGTTGGATTCCCAGCACCCACGTGGTGGCTAACAACTGTCTGTCACTCCAGTTCCAGGGGATCCACTGCCTTCTTCTGACCTCTGTGGGCATTGCACAACACAGATACACTTACTACATGGAGGCATTACGCTCACACATGAAATAAAAATAAATTTTAAAAAGCTCTGTGTTCTGAGTTCTTTCCCTCTGTGCTTTGAACACATCACCGGTTTCCTCTCGCTGTTGGAGACCCTGAAGCCCACGTGCTGCTCATTTGCCTCACTAGGCTCCTCTTCCTTTCTGACAGCTAAACTTTCAGAAGTCATCATCTATTCTGCAGTCTCACTGTGATTGTGGATGGTCCATCTGAGATCTTGTGAATCCAAAGACCTCTGTCCTTTATTAGGCCAGAGATTTTATCTCCAGATTTACTTTCAAACATCCTCTTCTGTGTTTAATCCTCTCTCTCTCTCTCTCTCTCTCTCTCTCTCTCTCTCTCTCTCTCTCTTTCTCTCTCTGGGTTGGGCTGGTTTTGCCTAGATGCTACCCTCATCAGCTTCTTGTTTCTTTATACTGAAGTTTTTCTTTAATTTATTCTTTTCCTTCGTATTTTTCTCAATTTTCCCGGCTGGAGATCTCAGCTGCTCCCCGCTCACGTGCTCACTCGCTTCCTTCATCCTCTGGTATCTTCATAACCCAAGCTTTTGTCTTCTGGATTCGGTCTTGTCCTGCTTCATCTTGCTCGAACTCTCCCTTATCTCACTTCTCATGTTTGTTCAGCTGGTTTAAAATCTCAGTCTCTGTCCCAGAGCTTCTGGGCATGATGAGATCAACAATATTCAACCAGTTTTGTTGCCTTGAAGGAAAAGAAGAAAAGGCCCAGGCTTCTCAAATGTCTTCTCTTCCTGTCCGTGCGCTCACTTCCCTCTGGGTCACGTCAACTGGTCTGCCCTGTGGTGCCTCTAGAGCAGGCAACCCAGCTGCCTATGTAAACTGGGGTCGGCAGAAGGGTTCTGGGTGAAACTTCTGCCTGACACTCCTACTTTGAGCAGAGCACACCTTCCACTCAGAGCTCCCCCCCTGCCCTCAGTCTTGCAGCAGGAATGCCCTAGTCATCTGCAGAGACAAGCAGCAAGGGGCTGCTGAGGACAGAGCCCCAGGCCTGCTTTGCTCCATGAGCAGGGGTTTGGTGCTCCCTAGTGGTGCTCCCGAGGGCTACCTGTCACAGTATGAGATGTGTCCACGAGTCAAGTGTGGGGCATGTCTACAAGGTGAGACATGGTCAAGAATATGGCACTTGACCACAGTGTGAGATGTGGCTGTAGGTATGCAGTGTGGCCCTGGGTGTAGGAAGCAGTCACGGGTCAGGGAAGGCAGCTGGGAAGAGACAGAGCAGGCACTGGACGCTCCCCTCTCCTTCAGATCTGGTCTCCCGTGGCTGTGCTTGGCCACTCTGGTCCAATCTAAGCCACAGGCCAGTCACACTGATCTGAAGCCACCCCTCCCTGGGGTGACTTCGGAATGAGAAACCCCGCATTAAGTGTCAGCCCAACTCTTCAAATGGAATATGTCTTCTTGTCAGAGTCCAGATCCTCCTCTGGGTCCTTCTTCTACGAGAAGGCCTCCCCCAGGCACCAGGCCGGCGACTTCTGCACTGAAGGCCTTCACCCTGGCCTCTCCTGTTATTCCTGTGCCCAGTTAACAAGCAAGGCCAGGCGGCGCATCTCCACATGATGTACCTGCAACTTGGCTCCCTGTCATCCCAGGACCTCTGGTGACATCCTCTGCCCTGACCAGACAGGTTTCCAGGCCCTTCCTGCCCCCAGCAGACACTCACTGAGTGCAGCCAGCTAACCCCCACCTGGCCTGCAGGCGGCCACTGTAGCACTCTGGCCTGAGACGCCCAAGCCAAACTGCCCAGCCCTCTGGGTCCATCTCACAGCACCTCCTGTCTGTCCACTCAGTGGCTTGGCCTTTCCTGGTTTTGTTTCTCTAAAGTGCTGACCTGCTGTCTCCCCAGGTCCACTGCAGTTGCCACTTTTTCTGCCCATTCCCCAACTCCTCTTCACCCATCAGACCCCTCCCTAACAACCCTCCTTAGACCTCCTTCCAAGCCCACCCGGAAGGCACCCAGCACTCGGCACTTTGCCCCAACCGCATTGACCTCTGCTGGGTATTTCCCCTGACTAACTTCTGTCCTATGTCTCCACCTCTCAGACCACTGACTCATTATTATGTGGGGCTTGCAATGCTTAGTCTTCACAGTGAACCTGACTAGGTTTAGAATCACCTAGGTCAATCAGGCCATGGTGGTCAGGGTTAACTGTCAACTTGACCATATCTAACATTGCCTGGGGGCTGGGTCTCTGGAGGGATTTGTCTTAATTGAGTTCACTGATGTGGAAAGACTGGCCCATGGTGGGGTCGCCATTTCCCTCCACAGAGGATCCAGGACAGTATACAAATGGAGGGAATGAGCCGAGCACCAGCAAGGGTCCCTTGCTCTCTTCGTTTACCCTTTGCGGACATCATGTGACCAGCTGCTTCCAGCCCCTGCGGCCTCGACTTCCCTCCATGGTGGCCTGTGCCTGGAACTGTAAGCTGCAGTAAACCCTTTCTCTCCCAAGCTGCCTTTGTCAGAGCATTTTACCACAAGAGGAAAAGAAGCTGAGACATCGCAGAGGATTAACTGAGGGGAAAGACCCCGCCTGAATGCGCTGGGGCCAGAGAAGAAAGGGAGGAGACAGAGGAGGCACCCGCTCTCCCTGCCTCCTGGTGGGCCGCGAAATGACCAGCTGCCCTCCACGCACTCCTAATGTGAACCTCATGGAGGTTCACAACGGTGGGCTTTGGAACCATGAGCCGGAAGAACCCTTTCTTCTCACCAATGCTCTCTCTCTCTCTGGTATTTTGTCACAGCAGTGAAGAAGCTTCTAACAGAGCACTGGGTTTGGACAGATGTGTGGTGACATGTAAACAGTGCCACACTGCCACCTAAGACAGCCTGTGCCACCTACTTGTTCACTCCTCCCAGCCTGGTCACCGAAGATCCTTTGCTGTCTCTACGTCAGCCTTTCACTCCTCCTGAGTTCTTGGAGGGAGCTCCAAAAGGTTAGGAAGGCGAAGACAGGCAAGGACAGTGTCTGGGATGCTCCCGAGTCTCCTCAGCCCAGCCACGCACACGCTCCCAAGACAGCTCAATTCCCATACGAGCAATCCCCTCCCTCTCTCCCATGGTGGGGTTAACGTCTACATTTCATTACTAATCATTAGTATAATTATTTTTAGTTCCGTGACTGAAAGTAGCTTCAGCGAGGTATCCTTGGTTCTCTGAAAGTAAAATTAAAGGATGTAATTAGCTCATTTCAGAGAGAATTGTGCTTGGCTCATTGTCACCTAATGTCCTCTCCCCTCCCTCAAAGTAGGATTATTAATGGGTGCTATTGCTAGTAGACCACCCCACTAATGAGGGCTCTTTCCAGCCCACATCAGCTCTTGTGTCCCCAGATGGAGTCACTCTGACTCAGGGATTCCACTGCTGCCTCCATGGCTGCTGGAACGTCAACCATGATCCACTTCGCTTTTTTGTGTGTGTGTCTTTTTGAGATAGGGTCTCCTTGTATCCCCAGCTATCCTAGAACTTGCTATGTAGATGAGACTGGCCTTGACCTCACAGCGATCTGCCTGCCTCTGCCTCCTGAGTGGTGGTCGAAGCTCATAGTTAACTGGAAGGACAACAGTATTAACCTCCGAACATGTGGTTCCATCTGCAGCCATACACTTAGCACTCTGGGGGGAGGGCCTGGGCATGTTCTTGAATCTGTAGTCTCTCTTTGGCTTGGGCTAGGGCTCAAAACCCCTATTATAAAATCAAACCATTAAAATATAACAAGGAGGAAGCCAGGAGATCCCCACACACCATCCACTAATCTAGAGAGCGATCGGTTTCAGCTGTTTAAGAAGAGGTTCAATTATATCTCAGCCCTGCTCAGAGCCACAGAAGCTCAGAAATGTAATCACAAATTTTAATTGAGAAAAATTTGCTCTGGATCCGATTCCTTGAATTTTTTTCTCTTTCAAAGAAACAGATTAAATCATGTGGGGGGAGGGGAGTGGCAATATGAGATTTAAATTAGTTGTAATAAGACGGAGGTGCGATTGTAACCAATTTGTGCATTGTGTATCGGGAGTACGCAGCGTATCTGACGGGTCCTGCTGAACATCACACTGTACATGGGAACAATGTCAGTTCACTTCCCAGACAATGGAAAGGAAAACCTTGAGTTAGCAAAGACATACATCTGGCCTGGAGATGTAGCTTGGCTGGTAGCATTCTTGTCAAGGATGCATGAAGCCCTGAGTTCAATACACAGTATGACATAAAATGGAGTGTGGTAGTGCACCCCTGTAATCTCAGCACTTGGAAGATCAGAAGTTCAAAGCCATCCTTGGATACATAAAGAGTTTGAGGATAGCCTGGGCTACTTGAGACCCTGCCTATAAAATAAAACAATAGAAAAAGACAAACATCTGGCCCAAAGGTTTTGAAGAAGGAGACTGAATTGACAGCTGTCCCCCACTTTCATCAAACATCAGGCTATTCCCCTGTCCTACCACTTGACATTTTTCATTAAGATGTCCTGAGTGTACTGGTCCACAGTTTGTGACAGTCCTATCTGTCCTCCCACCTCCCCCAGTGAAGGACCTCTGTTATTCTGTACACCGAGCCTCCAGCCAAGTGGGCTGGGCTGTCGCCTAAGCATCTTGCTTGCCCACCCATGCAGAACTCTGACCTTGCCACAGGCTCATCTCCCTATCAGCTTCCCCGTGCATGCCCCACACAGCTCTAAGGGGTCACAAGACCCCTCTCTGCACCCTCAGGACAGGTGGAGGTGCCAGGACTCCCAGCGCCTTCTTCAGCCATAACTGTCACCCCTGAGCACACGTGACTCCCCATGGCTGTGCCTGGCAGAGGCCTGGCTGGGCGCCAGCCATGTCCCCACTGTCCAGGCCTTCTGTGGGAACTCATCAGCCCAAGGTAGCTTCTCTCCTCTCATCATGTCTGGAATGGCTCTTCATGTCTTCTTCCATCCTCACTCTTTGAGTTAGGAGCACGTGTGTTCATGCGCATCTGCTGGCCTAACAGCCTATACCTACTTAGTTATTTGGAGGAGCGGGAGAAGTTGCGTTGTTCCTGCTTTTCATCTTGATTTAGTCATTTTTATATGGCTCACAAGGCGAATGCAGATTTCTCTGTTTCTTTATTTGTTCATTAAAAATTCAATAAAAGCATTATAAAAATGTCTTATTTGGGTGGTTAATTGCCATCTGTTTTAATATGCAAGCAGTGTCCGCCCTCCTCCGAGCTGCGCAGAGGCTCCCTGTAAATAATCCAGTGGCTTCGGATGAATGTTTCTACTTCTTCTGTGTGTCCTCAACATCCAAGAAGAGTGTAGCAGGGAACCAGTGCTCCTTCCCGAGGACAGGCCCCCTTTCCCCTGCACAGAGGCCCTTTCCCCACACAGCAGTCTTTTAGCCCAAGGTGGGCACACAGAGAACTTTCTCCGGTTCTTGGATATTCTCTTACCTTCTGGAAAATGAGCCCTTTGATGCGTCTCTGAAGTTGGCACTGTCCGTTCAGCACCAGTTGAAAGGCGGCCAAGAAGGACTTGGCTGGGATCCCTACCCGTGGTCTGACTAGCTCTGTGTAAGACTTACAACTGTGGCTCTGGTAGCCAAACAGGGCCCTGGGCTCCCAGTCATGGGGAGTGATGGCAGCCCGGGGGGCTGGGGACAGGGAGGGGTGACTGTGGGCGACCACCTGTGCTGGCCTGAAGCTGGGCTTTGAGTGCTGCCAGGCTGCAGTGGCTGCGCTGATGGGTGCCAGCTGGCCGGGCTGCTGTGTGCAGTGGGGTTGGCGAGCCTTTTACGACCTGAGTGTGGTGGTGTCCAGAGGCCTCTTGGCAAGGTTTGAAACACCTGGCAGATGAAAACAGGCCCACTGGGCCACCACGTCCCATGATTGAAGTGTTCCCAGCAGGTCATCTTCCCGGCTCTGAGCAGCACAGCTCAGCTGAGACAAGGCAAACACGTCTCCAAAGCTCAGTGACTCACCCAAGGCCACCAAAGCTGGGGGCTGTCGCTGATGCCCTGGGGTAGGGGGCTAGGAGCCCCTCCGGCCCTGGTTTAGTTCTGAGGTGCATGGTAGGCTAAGGTGGAAGAAACATGGAACCTTTGACAAGGCTGCTACCTGAAAAGTGATTCCCAGACTCTGAGATGTACGTTTCCAGACTCTGAACCCCCAAATGGCAAGCCTCCTAAGACCCACTGCAGGTGGAGGTGGGCCAGGAACCAGGGACAGCTCTAAAGCCAAAGTCCCAGGCCTAGAGTCACATGTGAGAAAAGTCTCAAGGTGGAGCTATTGCAGGCAGGGGTTTCTTGGGCTAGGGAGAGCACAGGGAGATGGCAGGGCTGGCCATGGTGGCTCTGGGGAGAGTAGCAGCCACATTGACTGTAAACACCTAGTGTGTGCCAAGAGAGCCTCGGGCTGCTGTGAGGTTTGCACAATGGAGCGCAGATGGGCCCGCCACTCACACTTCAGGTGCACATGCAGAAGACCAGAGACACTCCCAAAGGGCGAGCATACCATGACCAGAAGTGGCAGAGGTGGCCGTCTTGGCCATGTCTGAGGACAGGCGGACAGCCCTGTGTTCTTCCGGGGAGACTCTGCAGTGGCGTGTGCACACAGAAGCATAGTGGCCATCTCCTTCCATCCTGGCCTGGCTCGACCCCTCTCCAGATGTCGGCAGGATGAAAAGTTGTTCCGGCCCTCTGAGTGCTCGCCTCACTCCAGCTCAGGCCCCAGACCCAGGCTCTTCTGCCTATATGCCTTCTTGGCTTCTTATAGAAGCCACGGGGATTTATAACCCAAGACTCAGTTTCCCCTTCCTGTTTCTGCTCTCGCCTTCCCCAGAAGTCTCTCCAAAAACAGCATCTCCTCAATCAGCCACTGGACTAACAGTCTGAGAGTCTCTAATCTGTTTCCCTTGCTACCAGCACCCCCCCAAACCCTACTACTGAAACGGAAGCTATGGTGGAACAGTGTATGGGAAGAAGGAAAAATAAAACAGTTAAGCAGAACCAACAAGCTCTGCAGTCCCAGTACACTGAGTAGGTCTGAGGGAGCTTGTCTTGTGGTCCTCGAGGAAGAAGGGCTGACCAAGCCCCTCTTCCACGACTAGGCTCAGTCCTTCGGACACAAAGCATGCATGTGGTATTTCTGGAGGAATTCTTAGCTCTTTGGTCTTTTTAACCACCTTTAAAAAAAATCACTTTCTTCATGTTACTTTCATTCTGATATGAACAAATGCATTGCCCCAGCAGAAGTTCAAGGACTGCCCTAGCTCTTGGGAGAGGGAGGAGAGCCACATCGCATTGATGGTAAGTAACGGAACAAACTCTGTGAGCGCCCACGAGGAGAAAATGAAACAGAGCCGCCTGGGCATCAAGAATCACAAAATGAAACTGTTAAAGAATAAAACTCATTAAATGCCTGTGATAACACTTTATTTTAATGGTACATTTAATTTATACTTAATTCCAGTGGCGCTCTGGTACTCGCACAAGCACACCAGATAAATGGATTACAGCAAGCGATCAGACAATCAGTGTCCGCCAGAGCCAGCTCTGCTGCAGGTGAAAAATGCCTTAACAGAATATATTTCTCATATATGAATCACCAGCACATTTGATAACACCTTTGGCAGAAATAAAACTAAAGGAATAGATCTTCCCACCCCTGACAATGTGGATTAAATAGTTGTACCCCATGCTCTGTGCTTATAGCTCGGAGCTGATTTAGAACTCCTGGGACTCACACCGTAAAGGGGGTAAAAACAATGGGCCACAGCACCTGCCAAGGGGAACACGAGGGGCTGGCACTGTCACCTCATTCCCAGGTGCCCTGTAACCATGGAGATGGCAGCCCGTCATGGGTACCACCCTCTTGCACCAGAGAAGCTATCAGCATCAGTGAGTGTGCAGCACAGCTCTGCTCAGACCCAACATGACAAGCAAGGGCAATACTCAGGGGCACCCCTGCCTCCCAGCGACACCCAAAAGGGGCCAAGTTGGAGACTGTTCTATTTGCTCTGTAAAAGAGTTAGGTTGAATTCGAGTCCCTGCACTGAAAACTGAACCATAGACAGGACGCGGATGCAAGTTGAGAGACCAGTGAGGAAACGGACGAAGGAACCCAGGCACTGAACACGCTAGCTAGACAGGTGATAGACAGGTGACCTTGTGATGAGTCTAAGGTTGAAGCCATAACCTGGGATGCTAGGCCCCCAGTGGATGGGTCAGCAGCCCAGGTAATCCTTAGTGACATCCGGCCTCTATCAGGAACCACACATCCCCAGCCAGTACCTGTTAACACCTGCAAATCCTGGCTCTTCCTTGTCTACGCCCCTCCCCCAGCCCTGCCTTTAAAGTATTTATTTAATTTTAAAGGAATGGGTGGGCTCTGGTGGCTAATGCCTGCTCTGAAAGTGAGCTGTTATTGTGCAGTGTGTAGGGCCAGGGCCAAATCTCAATCTTTCAAAGTCAGGGTCCCCAGAGCCTGAAAAATCAAAACATCATGAATACAGTACCACTCTCTATCCAGCCCCAGCTGTCTGCCGGGGAGAGCCGGCCTCTAACACTCAAAGCTTTATTGATGCTTCTCTCGCAAGCAGTCGATGGCTGGCCTGCTGCACCACCCACTGCCCAGCGTCTGCTCAATTAGAGGATGGAAGTGCGGGCCCAGCACAACAGAGGAAGTATGTGAGGAGCCAACCAGCTGGTCTGGGTCACAGCCCCAGGGACTGTCCTTATCCTTCCTGGTGGACAGTAAAGCTGCCCGTCCAGGTCTCCCAGAGGGAGGAGCACCCCATCCCAGCAGCGGGGACTGGTGTCTGTTGAAGTTCCCAGCTGAGACCCTCCCTGGGCACTGTCCTTACAAAAAGCCACTTGCTTAAGATCACTGGGGAAGCCACATGCCAAGATGGGTGGGTGAGGGGTGCAAAGCTACTTGTGTTTCCTGGTGGGGGGTGGCTTCAGAGCTTCCCGGTGGTCATCTGAAATGTGTCTTTAAAAGATTTATTTATTTATTTACATGATGTGTATGAGTAATGTTGTCTGCATATACTTAAGTGCCCCCTTGCATGTGGAAGCCAGAAGAGAGTGTCAGACCTCCTAGAACTGGAGTTGACAGTTATTAGTCACCATGTGGGTGCTGGGAACTGAACCTGGGTCCTCTACAAGAGCAGCCAGTGCTTCTCACTGCAAAGCCATCTCTCTAGCCCCAGTTGGGATGTGTTCTATGATGACATCACAGCCTAACCCTTTCTTCTACTGGATTCTGCTGCCTCACAAGTGTTGGCTGGGCCAATACTGAACTGTGTGGACACGCCCCCTTCTCAGTGCAGCCTCCCCTCCCCGTGTCTGGAATTTCAAACCCTGCCTGACCTTTGCTCCTATTGGGCCTGTTGTACCTATCACTCAGTATCTAACAAGCTCCAGGCAGGAGCGCTGGGATACAGACAGTTGGAGGGATGGAGAGGATGCAAGCAGGCAGAAGGCAACCCCCTCTCTGGCTTAGGGGTCAGGTTATGTAGGTACTAATTACCCAGCACACATATCTCACAGTGTCCTTCAGCCACCTACCTTAAGACCTGGGGTCCACAGGGGGCTCCTTGCCCACTATGCACTCTTCATGGAGGGCAGGACAGGCAGGGCTCTTGTCCCCATGGTCTGGTGGAATAAGACACTCTTCCCAGGGGACTTGACACTGGTCTAGACTCCTGTGCACAGCACACAGAGAGGGCCTGGCTCGCCAGGGAGACACCCATCTGCCAGGCATCCTTGTAAAATCAGGCCCTGGTTAGCCACCAGCGAACACCTGCCTCCTGCCGTCCGCTGCTGGGACTCCAGGCCTGGCTTCCACGCACCAGAGTGGAAAAATTACCCACAGGACCCAGCACAGGTGTGGATACTCCTGGAATGCCTGCAGAAGAGTCTCAGTGCCAGATTAGTCCCCAAGCAATTTGCTCTGAACAAGAAAAATGGGGATAAGAGCTCTTCTCCAAACTATGTTTTATATGCAGTGACCCTGCCTGTCCTTCAAGGGCCTGGCACATGTGTTTTTAAACAGCATCCCTCTTTACATGCCTCCCTCGGCCTCTACAAACATTGGCTCTTACATAAAACAAGGAGAGTCAAAAGGTGGGAGGAGTCCATCATGGTACAGCGGAAGAGAGGATTCACCCCGCAGCCTGGGCTTCATGGAGCACAGTCCCACTGTCCAGGATGGGAATGGGAAGCTGCCCTGCCTGGACTTCTCAATGCTGTTTGAACCATGTGTGCTTCCTCATCAAACATGTCAGGGCTGAACGATGGAGAGGAGGTGGGGGGGGGTCCCACGATTGGGCTCACTCTGTTTCTTGTGCCCAATGGTTTGGCCCTGTCTCCTCTGAAGAATGGCCTAGAAGCCTACCTGCAGGTCACCACAGAATGAATTTGGGAACCAGCCTGGCTGTCGCAGGAGGCTTTACACATCAGCCTAGCTGTAAGCTCCTCACAAACCCCAGATGACTGAGCTGGAAGGGAAACCCTCGAAAATTATTGATAATATTGAAGCCAAAGGGTCAAACACTCTCATCTTTACTCCCATGCTGTCTTAAGATTTTTAGTGGAGGGCCACGCAGAGCCTGTGGAAGTTGGGATCGAGTCCTGTTCTAGCAATGCAAGGTATATCTTCATGGTAGTACAGCCACACACATGTACATATTCACATGTTCTGCACACACACACACACACACACACACACATTCACACTCATTCACATAAACAAGCACCCTCTCCCCATGAATGTAGAGGCCACAGGTTGGGGTGGTGACCTCTCTCAGGATGGAAGGAGCTGGTTTGTCTGGCCTATCTAGGATGAAGATATTTTACAAAGACTCTTTACATCCCTCAATCAGAGGGTCAGACTGTTGAAACAATGGACCCCAAGCAACTGGAACTTTCCAGGGATCTCATGTTGAAAGAAGGAAAAGACTGAAGCTTGGGACCAGCCAGAGGGGGAGCCTGCCCCCCAGAAAGAGAGTACACATAGTTCTGACAACTGTCAAACCACCTTGCCAGAGAGAGGAGCCGGGACCATGACAGGCAAGCAATGGGCAGTACTGCTTAGCTGGGTGTATCCCTGCCTCTCTACTTCAACTGTAATCTCACTTCAGGACCCCAAAGATGGATTCAAAGGGGCTACTGATCTCTTTGTCTCTCTTCCCAACATGGCCACACTGAATAAACTATTAATCTGGCTGTCTTAATTGGTGTTCCAAGGATGGGTGGCAGCACCTTGGGCTGTAGGACTCAATTAATACTGTGATCAAATCCCCGAAGGACACAGCTTAAAGGATGCAGGGCTTATTCTGGCTCATGGTTGAAGGGAGCTCAGTCTATCATGGCTACCTCTATAGAAAAAGTGCAGTGGAGTTCATGATGACCAGACTGCAGCAACACTTAAATCTCCGTGAATCAGGAGACTTCGAAGTGGGGCTGAGAGCGGGGCTGGGCTGTGTCCAGAAGCCCCTCCTGCCCACCCTGACACACTTCTTACATGGAGGCTCTACCTCTTAAAGTTCCCACAGCTTCCCAAGAGAGTGTCACCAGCTGAGGACCAAGTGTTCAAACTCGTAAAGTTGTGTGTGTGGGGAGGCAGTTCATATTCAAACAATAACCAGGGCCCCCCCTGGTGAGTGTGTAGTGGGACACATACTTCTGTTGTGTTTTGCTACCAAGAGTTCAGGGTGGGGCTGTCCCACAAGAAAGCATTTTCACAGTTAGTAGGGAAAATGATAACACAATCAAAGCCTGGGAGTAAGAAAAAAAAAAAGGTGCATCTGATTGACAGCAGGGTATGAAGATGGCTGTGCGTTTGCACCCAGCACACAGTGCATGTTCCTTGGGCTCAACGCCAGGGTGACTACTGTTTCTCCAGCCAGCGTCCCTCCCCCAGACCATGAAAGGCCACCATGGGCCCCCTGGCTTGCCCAAGTCCACTGGCTTCAGCCCAGTGCAACCAATGTCTCTTTCAGGGTCCTCCATCCCCTGAGGCTTGAGGGGCTCTCTGGGGGCTCCTGGGGTTCAGGCCCTGCCGGACCTTCATAGAGACATCCCACATGGGCCGGGCAGGGAGCAAGTGACCCGGCATGCTGATTTAAGCCACCCCATGCTCCAGGAAAGGAGGTGCTTGGGAGCCACCGCCCACTCCAAAAACAAAGAGTAGCCATGGGCACGACAACAGGCACAAGATGCACACAGCGGCCACCGATTCAGGCCTCTTCCTCTACACCTTGTGGGTCAAGGTGGGGGAAGGTTAGACATGGCTGGAATCCATGATGCAGAAAGACAGTGTGGGGACAGCTCAGACACCAATATGCAGGGATACAGTCAAAGAATAAAGATGGGGGGCAGGAGTCCCTCAGGCCAGAGCCCAGCCTTGGTGCTAGGTAGCTTCAGCGGTACTCCTTTCATTGCTGTGACTGAAGCAAGTTCAAGAAGGAGAGATTTATTTTAGATCACCATTACTAATGTTTGTGCCTCTGGGAACTTGGCCTCACATACGTGTACAGGACTGTGTGAAGAGAAGAGTTCATGTCACAGAGGACTGGAGGCAGAGCGGGGCCATAGGGGAAGGACTCACCCTCGGTAACCTACCCCCTCCAACCAGGACACACCTTCCTCAGGTCCAGCACCTCTCAATAGTTTATTTAAATTTCAAAACTACCAATGGATTAAACTGTAAAAGCGAGTGACAGGTTCAGAGGAACACCACTACTGATGGTTGAATTCGGAGTCCCTTTAAAAATTAGCCAGTGGTCCTGAGAGGGACAAACACCCCAAAGAACTCCTGACCCAGAGGAGAAGCATAGCAGGGTTGATAAAGCTTAAAACCACAATAACATCATCCCAGGGGCAAAGCCGATAACCACAGTTACATCACATCACCACGGTTACATCAGACCAGGAGCAGATCATTAACAAAGAAGGTTGCAGTTAGCAAAAACTTTCAAAATTTTATTAGGAAAAAACAAATTTGGCAGTATTATAGAAACAATGTACTGCCTGAAGCTGCAGGTGTATCTGGGAAAGAAGTTCCGCCTATTTAGTTGTTAAGTTCCCAGTGTAGAAACAATGTACTGCCTGAATCTGCAGGTGCACTCTCTATGGGATGTTCTAACTGGCTTCCCTTAGGTTAGGGAGGCAAGAGATGAGGGGGGAATGGCAAGATGGGAGGATTACGGGGCAGAAACACCGTGAGCAAAAGTCAGGTAGAATCTCCAGGCATGGTGCATGCCTTTAATCCCAGCACTTGGGAGGCAGAGGCAGGCAGATCTCTGTGAATTCAAAGTCAGCCTGGTCTACATGGTGAGTTCCAGGGCGGCTGGGGCTATAGGGAGACCCTGTCTCAAAAAGACAAAATTTAAAAAAAACCCTCAGCTAGAATAAAATGGAGTCAGTTGGCCATTTCAAAACCATTGATTAGGTCAGAGCTCTCAAGATCTAATGGGCTTTGGAAATACCCTCACAGATAGACCCCAGGGTGTGCTTTACTAACTACCTACATGCTTAAAAATCCAGTCAAGTAGATAATCAAGATGAGCCACAGCTACAGGGCAGCTGGCTCAGATGTCCGGCTCCTCTGGAGGATTTGTCTGAGGGGCTGACCAGGCAGTCAGAGGCCCAGCCTCCAGTTTTGGCAGCTGTTGGGAGGGGGATTTTGACTTCAGTTACATGTTATAAATGTACTGGCCCCCTGAGCCCCAACCGCTATGGTCCCCTGAACCCCAACAGGTTCTCTCAGAGAGACTCATTCGGCCTCTTCCACATACTCACATCCATTTACAGAGAACAAAATGCAGAGACAGGGGCTTCGGAGGCCCCAGTGCCTCACCTGACCCACTGGAGGCCACAGACTGTCCACGGAGGTGGCCACTGACGCCGAGCCCCAGAGTGAACCAAGGTCAGGGGAGCGGCCGGCCTCTCTGCCTCAGCTCCCCCTGAGCATGCTCCTGATTGGTTCCTAGGAGGTTTTGGCACACTGGTTCAGGGATGCGGGATGGCTCATGTCTGAACAAGCACTGCATTCTTCACTAAGGTTCTGGGTGAGGACTCCAGGACCTGTCTGCCTGAATCTACCCAAGGCAGGTTTATAGATCAGGCTAGCAGCTTCAAGGGACCAGCATCCGCTTAGATCTAGGAGTTCCACTGAGCTGTTCCCAGACCGGGATGCCCGAGGGAGCACCCTGGGGTGCATTCCTTGGGGAGAGCCACCCCCTTTTCTTTTTCCCACATGCCACTTTCATGGGCTCCCTGGGGGCTTGTGCTTAAGTTGTGGTGGGGCCAAAAGGTGTGGATCAGGGTTTGCAGGCTTCTCTGCATCTGGGCAGAACGGTGCACAGTCCCAGTCTCCTGGAAAGGACTGGCTTTCCCTACAGAAGCAGGGATTTCAAATAGATGAGAATTAAGAAAACTCATTAAGCTAATTACTTGCTGCGGAGGACATAGGCCAGCAAACACAAATGAGTGGGAAGAGCCTTTCAACACAGCTTCCATTCGAATGAACTGGAGCAAGGAGAGACGTGTACGCTGGCTGCGCCCAGGTGCACACGGCGAGATTCACAGTGTGTCTGCGTGCAGGGAACAAACATTCGCAGGATTTTTGTTTTTATCTTTACCTGTGTAGGTTGTGTGCTGTCTGGAGAACCTTCTACGCACAAACAGGAATTCAAGAATGTTTGCCCTGTTGTGTTTGGGAAACAATTCTTACATAGACCGAGCTTCCCACAGTTCACCTAAAATATGATTTGATGCCAGGCGTGGTGGCACATGCCTTTAATCCCAGCACCTGGGAGGCAGAGGCAGGCAGATCTCTGTGAGTTCAAGGCCAGCCTGGTCTACAGAGAGAGTTCTAGGGCAGCTGGGGCTACAGGGAGACCCTGTCTCAAAAACACACACAAAAAATATGATTTGATTTAAATAAACTCTATTCACATAAAACATCCCACAGCCTTCCCTCCTCTTCAGCCCACTGAGCCCAGCTACCGGGTGCCCTCTTGGCTCTGCCCTGCTGGTTCCTCCAGCTTACTCTGTCCCAGCCTTTGCCGTGCCGTCTGCCCAGCTACTCATGTCTCTTTAACTGCACCTTCCTCCTCTGCTCACCAGCTCCTAGTACCCCAGGGTCCCCTGGGGCCAGAACTATAGCTGTGTGTCACCGAGGGGCATACTGTGTTCCTGTAGCAAGGTGTCTCCCAGGGGCCAGGGACCGAGCCCACCCAGTCCTGCACATTTGGTCAAGTTTCTCCGGAACACCTCAGATACAGTGGAAAATCGTTTACCAGACAGTCGGTCAACAAGCATTGATTAGGGATCGATCTGCCACAGGGGCTGGTGGGAGGCTGAGGGGAAGGGAGGAAGAAGGAGACAGCCGTGGCCCAACAGTGGACATTAGCCACCCACCCCAGCAGGTGCCGCGACGGAGCTCCTTGGCAGAGGTGCAGAGAGAATTTGGGGATGTTGCTGCTACTGAAACCAAAAGAGGGCCAGGTGCCAGGGGGAGTCCTGAGAGAGACCCAACCTCCTGTTCCTGCCTGTACTCAGGGCAGAGCAGGGGGGTATGGAGGGGTCCCATGGTCAGCCAGACTTGGGCAAGTGGATGTAGAGATGGGGTCTCGTGGCGGCAGGGGCTCGGGGAAGCTGTAAGAGAAATAACGTAGACCCCCAGTTGAATTTGCTTCTCAGGAGAGCCCTCCTCAGAGAAGAGCTACGAAGTCCAGACTGCAGGGACACCCTCCATCATGTCCCCATGACAAGACGAGGCTGACAGCATCCATGCCTGGTCCAGTCCTGGCTCTGTCTCTGACCTCAGGCGAGTTACTTAACCTCTCTGTGCTGTCTCCCTTGGCTATAAAACAGGAACAGCTTTGCCTCTCTGATAATGAAGGCCTACACACACAACAATCAAATCGGGGTCCAGGCCCAGAGACCACTTGTTGACTGTCAGCATGGCCCTCGCCCCATCCGTGGCCGAGTCGGGTCTGGAGGCCGAGCCTGGTGCCCCTCCACAGCCAGCGGCTCAGCCTCTGTCCTTTCCTCAGCACGCAGATGGGACATGCACTTTCTTATGCTCCCTCTCTGTCCCCTGCTCCTGGGACACTCCTTTGAGGACCAGCTGATCACAAGGGTGCTTCTCATCCTCTTTGTTTTGACAATAGGATGTGGTGGCACACCTTTAATCCCAGTACTCTGGGGGCAAAGGCAGGCAGATCTCCATAAGCTGCAGGCTAGCCTGGTCTACATAGCAAGTTCCAGGCCAGCCAGGGCTACATAGTGGGATCTTGTTAATAAATAATAATGATAATAATAATGAGGCTGGCAAGATGGGTCAGTAGTTGGGGGCACTTGCTGCTTTTGCAGAGGACCTGGGTTTGGTCCCTAGTACATATATGCATGGCAGTTCACAGCTGTCTATAAATCCAGTTCCAGGTGATCCAACGCCCTCTTCTGGGCTCTGAGGGTACTACATACACATGGGGCACTTAAGTACATGTAGGCAAATAGCCATGCACATAAATTTTAAAAAATAAAATAAGAATAACTTTCCATTTTCTTTTTTTTTTTTTTTTGGTATTTTTGAGACAGGGTCTCCCTTTAGTCCCAGCTGGCCTGGAGCTCACTCTAGACCAGGCTGGCCTTGAACTCACAGATATCCGCCTGCCTCTGCCTCCCAAGTGCTAGTATTAAAGGCGTGTGCCACATATTCGAAAGTGCCTTGAGCCAATTAGGTCCATCTACAAGTGAACAGAAAACACCAGACCCCTGTTAGTGTCTGAGAGTGTAGCCCTCCACCCCAAACCCTCTTAGTCTACACCCCTTCCCCACTGGAGCTAAAAGTTTAGAGAATTCCTAGCAGTCAAGCTTGCCTGTGACCTGCCGACGTGACAAGGTCACATGCCTGATAAGCTCTAAGTTAAACAGGATGTAAAGTGTAGGGATGAGTCCACACAGTCTGTTGAGAAGCAGACAAAGGTAAGTAGCCAGGGAAAGATGGGGCAAGGTGCTGTGTACTGGCTCCCTCCTGAGCACTTGGCCAGTGGAGAGGGAGGAAGGGACCTGTGTTCAGGTGATGAAAAAACTGTTCTCTGGGCTCAGTCAGCATGCCTGCTGTTCTGCGCTGACATCCATCTTCGCAAAGCTGTAAAGCTACCTCACCTGCACCACTGAGCCTTCAGCGCTTGTTATTTTGAGTGTAGGAGTCTTCGTTCCTCACCCCAGTGGGATTGGGGTGGGCAGTGAAGGGCTTCCTGAGACCCTGACAGCACCCCTTCTCCATGGACCTGGGGAAAATGGAGCCTCAAAGTGGAGGGTCGGCAGAGCCCGGACGGCAGAGAGCCCAGCCAAGGTCTAGCTAAATGCTCTGCAGAACTCAGTGACATCAGGCAGGCGGGCGGTGGGTGCTGCGTTTACTCAGGCCTCCCTGAAGGAAGAGGCGACTTCACGTAGGACGCAGGTGGGAGGGTTGGATAGGGTCACAAACTTCTCTTCTGTCTCTTACCTGTTCCTGCATCACGGGGTCAGCTGGGCACAGGGAAAGTGAGGTTGCTAGAGGCTCGTCTGATGTCTGGGGGCTTGTAGGGTCTTAACAGTACGAGGAGGCTGCAGGCAGTCCTTGACTGGGTGCGAGTGTTCCCTCTGTCCAGTATGCGCCCCCTCTTAGGCTGTTTCTGGGGCTTTACTTAGTATCTAAACTGGCAGGCTGGCCTCGTACGTCAGACATGAATACACAAACAGATGTGTCTACACAGGTACATCCACTTTCATCCACACATGGACGCACACATATATATGCTGAGACAGAACATACATTCACACATGCAGTCTACCCATGTACCCACACATGCACACATGCTCAGCGAAGCCTCATCTGCTCTCGGACACCCTTACTACAGCATTCTGATGCCCAGCCCACAGGCGAGACCACGGACCCCCTGGCAGGAGACAGAGATGGGCTTTGAAAGCAGCAGCTCTCACCTCAGCATCTAGTGGATCAACTGTACCTGCCAGGGTAGCACGATCCAGACTAGATGGTGATCACAGGGGAGGGGCTGGTGCTCATGGTAAAGGGACAGTTGGGTCCATGTGGTCCCTTTCTCGTTCCTCTTCTGCTCTTCCCATTGAACAGCTCAGGGAAGCCCACAGCTCAGGTCGACAGTGCACATGGAGGGTCCTCTCTACCTCACTGCACAGTCAGGGAGCACCGTTCCAGACTCCCTCCCCCACCAGCTCGGGATTGCTTCCCTCCACCAGGGTGGGGAGTCCAAAGTGAATCTGTTTCTGTCACCAAGGGTCTCCACAGCCACCGTGGGAGGGCAGGACATATCTTCCTCAGGTCCAAGGTCCATGAAGATACACTGATTTTGCCTGTGCATGCATGTGTATGTTATATGTATGTATATTAGAAGTGCGTGTGTTCAGGCACACTTGCTCATGCATGTATGCATGGAGGTCAGAGATGGACATGGTTGTTCTTTATCACCCTCCGCCTTCATGCAGAGCCAGGGTCTCTCACTGAATCTCTGTCTCCCTCACTGATCAGTTAGGGCAGCTGGCCCTCGAGCTCTGGGATGGCCCTGCTGCCCCTTCTCCAGCATAGGGGTTATAGGTACATGCTGCCACTCTCAGCTTCTATGTGGGTGCTGGGGGATTTGAACCTGGGACTTCCACATCACGGACTCTACCCATTAGATCATCTCCCTAGCCCATTTTTTTAAATTTTATTTATTTTTGTATGTGTATGAATGTACTGTCTGCATGTAGGTCTGTGCACCTGTGTCGTGCAATGCCGCGGAGGTCAGAAGAGGGCGTTGGATTCCCCTGGAACTGGAGTTCTCCTGGAATTGGAGTTACAGATGGTTCTCAGCCGCCATGTGGGTGCTGGGGATCGAACCCGGTCCTCTGCAAGAGCAGTCGGTGCTTTTAACTGCTAGGCTATCTCTCCAGCCCCCAATTTTTTTTAAAGCTAGAATAAATGTGTAAACTTTAGGTAGAGAAAATGTTTTTCTGATTTACTCATTTTTATTTTATGTATATGAGTGTTTTGCCTGCATTCGTGTAAATGCACCTGTGTCATGCAATCCCCACTGAGGCCAGAAGAGGATGATGGATCCCTTGGAACTGGAGTTATGGATAGTTGTTACCCACCACGAAGGTGCTGGGAACTGAACTCAGGTCCTCTGCAAGAGCAGTCAGTGCTCTTAACCACTGAGCCATCTTTCCAGTCTCTGAAAATACTTTGAAATGTAAATTTTAAATCATCTTTATTCAAATGTCTAGTGGCACCAAGGCTGTGGTACGCACATCTACAGTGTTGGGGATACATCAGAGACCCCCCTGTAAGCCAGCTTTTGTAAGCCCAAGGGTCTAGAAAGCATCTTGCTCCAGAGGAGCGCAGCCTCTCCTCCAGCAGAGTGTGCAGGTCTGCTCCTGCTGCAACACTCTGGGTCCGAAGGGCTGGGGGTAATGGTTATGCAGGACGCTCAGGGAGATCCAGCTCTGTAAATCAGGGTGGGGCTGCCTGTCCCAGCCTATAAGCCTCTCCCTTCGAGCAGGTGGAGGGCATGCTCAGGCAGTACACAAGCGTCAGGAAGACTGCAATGGCTGCGGGGCTCTCCAGGGGGCTGTGCTTGTCCCCTCTTGGGCAGGCAAGGTGGGGCTGGGGGTCCCCCTGGAGCTGTGTGGGGCCAGAGAGGCTGCACTCCTGTACTCCGTCCACCAGGCCCCAGTGCAGGCTGAGCTGTTGTGTTGACACAGCTGTTTTACACAATGACCCCAGCTTCTCAGATGGGACCCAACAGATAACATTTGCTAATTAAGGTGCATCGATCTCTTCCTTGCTGGGTGTAACCCTTGTCCTGCCAGAACGCTGGCAGAAAGCTGGAATCCTTCCCAACACAGCTCAGCCTGCGGGGAGAGCGCCGAGGATAGGGCCTGGGAAGCCTGGTGGCCTGTGCCCAGCCTTTGTGCCCAGAGAACCCGCTCAGGCCACCCAAATCTCATAAGGCTGCTCTGCAGTCTAGGTGTCAGTGCTGGGTCTGTTGAGGCATCTGTAACGGTCAGTGTCTCACCTGAGAGCAACAACTTAACCTAACCTGTGTCACCTCCCCAGCCACTTCCAGCTGCCACCCTTCCCAGGACAATGTGCTAGTGGGTGCCATTGTAGAATGACCTGACTACTTCCATAAGAGCCAACAGAAATCTCTCCTTAGGGGCAGAGACAGACAGGAGCGCACACACTGCTCTTCTGCCCCTCTGGTCTGCAGTTCTGGGGAAGACTTCGGGTGGCTCCCTGCCACCCTGCCACCCTGCTGCCCTGCCACCCTGCCACCCTGCTGCCCTGCCACCTTACCACCCAGTCCTCAGCCCCTGAAACCCTCACTTGTCTCCCCAGGAAAGAATCACACAGCATGTTCCAGGCTCAGACCTGAGTCCAGGATACCCAGGATATTTTTTATGTTTATTTCATGTGTATGAGTGTTATGCCTGCATGTATGTAAGTGCACCCATGTCCTGCAATGCCTTCAGAGGAAAGAAGAGGGTGTCGGAATCCCTAGGACTGGAGTTATAGATGGTTGTTAGCTGCCATGTGGGTGCTGGGATTTGAACCCAGGTCTTCTGCAAGAATATCTAGTGCTCTTAACTGCTGAGCCATCTCTACAGCCCCGCCAGGGTATTTTATGATCCCAGCTACCACGGATCACATGACCAGTCCAGCTCCCCCACTCCTTACCCCACCTCCCCCACCCCCGACTTTCCCACTGGGGAAGCGTGTCTTCAAACCTGGAGGGATCTGTCCTTCATCCTGTGCTGTGCCCTGGAAGTGACCTCCCTCTAATCTCTTAGAAAGCATCTCTGATCCTGGACCCTCTGCTGTCACCCCGCTTCCGACTTCAAATTCTCTCTCACTGAGCCTCTGTTTCATCTTCTCCTGCAACCCTGTGACACCCTTCCTCTGCTATGTCATGACCTCATTTGTCATCATTTCCACTGTTCCCCAAATCCCCACACCTCTCTGCTCTCAGCCACCCCCCCACCTGACAATTCCTAGAAGCCCCCCCTGCCCCCCCACCAGGCTGCCAAGTCCATCTCCAGCACACAGGGCAGATCTTACAGCAGAAGGATTTAATTGCATGTCAAAATTAAATCTCTTTTGATGAAGAACAATTCAACTACGGCTCTGCCTAATCAAATTAACAAAGTCTTTTTTGATTTTCAATTATCTTCTTCACAGGAACACTTTATCCGAGGCGCCTGCAATGGCACCCGACAGGCCACGCATCCACAATGAGAGCCTCGTGCGGGCGCACTGACCAGGACCCAAGCTTCCTGTCCTGGCCTGGCCCTGGGGAAACTCTTCTCAGAGTCTTGGCCTCCTGCAAGCCAGAGGTGGAGCTGCTCTGAGGAAGGGTGCCCCAAGAGGATGTGTCTGTGGGAAGGAGAGAATGGGGGATCCCGGGGGAGAGGGATGCAATACAGCACGCATCAGCCATGGCTAGGGGTCAAATTGGGTATTTTAAAGGTATCACGTGAACAACAGCTCCCTGCTAGCTTCCGGCAGAACCAGCAGCCAGCACCCGCCCCTCCAAGCCTGCCTGTAGGCCAGGACAATCCTGCAGCCCTCCCCTGCCCTACTCTAAACACTCTTATGAAAATTTCTGTCTTTTACAAGTGTGTCTGTCACCACTCCTCAAAGAAGCTTCATTTTGCAGCAGGTGGAATCTATTACAAAGTTCCACAATTGGTCAAGATACAGAGAATAGGTGACTGTGAGGTGCCCAGGCCTAAGTGACACATCTACAATGCAACCTTTACACCTAAGGCTCGGGGAGGGTCACAAAAGAGGAGCAGAGAGATTTAAGAGTCAGAGGAATAAGACACTTGTTACTAGTTAAAGCGTTCTAGACGTGACAGAGAAGCTATACCCATGAAACCGCCACTGTATGGTAGTTTAACATGATCTGCAGAATGACAAACTGATTGACATGCCAAGTTCGGTGGGGGAATTTTCATGGGGTTCCACCCCAAGATGAAGAGTTGCAGGAGAGAGAAGCAGTGCTTCCCAGGGACTGGCTGCCCAAGAGGTTATCTAATCCCATTGGACAGCCCTACTGGGGGTACACAGGAATACCACTAAATGATTCTGTGCCATATGTATCAGTATATATATATATATATATATATATATATATATATATATATGTGTGTGTGTGTGTGTGTAATATACTATTATATATTTTTATAACAATAATATATAATATATATTATTATTACATACTTTATTACATATAGGTATATGTAATAATAATAACCAAAGAAGAGGTCAAGAAATTAAGAGGGTGTGGGGAAAGGGACACAGATGAGCCGAAGGTTGACAGAGTGGAATGGAAATAGTACAAATATAATACTCATGAATGAAATTCTAAATAAATGACCTCTATCTTTTAGGTCAGCTGTTTAGGCATCCGCGGTTATCAACAGATGCTGTTCCTTAAGACCAGCGCTGCCTAATGGGAACATCACGTAAGTTATATATACAATGCTGTATTTCCAGTAGCCACATCAAAAAAGTACAAAGAGGCAGGTGAAGGCCAGGTGGTGGTGCATGTCTGTAAACTCAAGAGGCTGAGGCTGGAGGGACAAGGGTGCAAGGCTAGCCTGGGCTACAGTGTGAGACCCTGTCTCAAAACACCAAGTTAAAAACAACAGAAATGAGATTAATGTTAAGGTGCCATTTCACTTAGGCCTATATACTTAAACACAGCGCAGAAACATGGGTGAAGCAGTTGGTGTCTTCTTCTTTGTAGAGTCGTCGAGTCTTTGTACAGCCTTCTCTCTGTATCGGGAGGTCTTGGCACCCCTGCTGCAGGAAGTGATACATTTTAGGCCAAGAGTTCCTTGTTGGGGATGGAGGTCGGGGAGGTGTCTCCGGCTGTGGTAGTCTATCAGCTGTCAAGCCTGGGTGAGGTGGTCAGACGCAGGTATACTCTGTGGTTCCAGCCCACCCTGCAGTGGTCTATGTGTGGGTGTCAGAGCAGGCAGGACTGGCCCTCCCTGGTTTCCCAGTCTCATCTCCCAGGCTGGTCTCCCTGGCTGCATAGCCCTTCCCTGGTTTTCAGCTCTTCCGTGGACTCCACAGCCTCGGGTAGCGGTTATGTGGAGAGAACTTGGAAAGGAATGAGCTGGGAAGGAGGGTCCATGGGGTACCAAGCGAAGAGAAGCAACTCAGCTCCACCTACGGCACTAGACACAACCAACAGACATCTCCATGACCGCCCCCCCCCCCCAGTCTTCCTTTCCTTTCTGTAGTACTGGGGACAGAGGTCGGGGCCGTGCACATGCTGGGCCCACACTCTTCCTCTGAGCTTCACCCTAGTTTAGGTCATTTCTCCTCTAGTGATCTGTTTCACCCCATCAGGCACTCTGTAAAGCAGTGGCCATACGATAGACAGCTTCCCTTGTCACCTTGACACCCTGAGAAGAGGGGACCTTAGTTGGAAAATTTCCTTTATTAGATTGCCCTATATGCCTGTCTGGGAGACTGTTTCTTCACTATTGAGTGATATGAGAGGGGTCAGGCACTATGAGTGGTGTCATGACTGGGCAGATGGTTCTGGTTTGTATAAGAAAGCAGGCTGAGCACAGGCCAGAGGAGCAAGCCAGCAACCAGGCCTCCTTCTTCGTGTTTGCTTCAGCCTCTGCCTCCTGGTTCCTGCCCCGAATTCCTGCCCTGGCTTGACAAACAAATGAACTCTGATCAGTATATGGAAGCTGTTTCTTCCCCAAGTTGGTTTTTGTCAGAGTTGTTTTTAATCACAGCAATGCAATTAAAACTCAAACAGGCCACAAGCACATGCTCCCAAAACACCAGGAAAGATTCCAGAAGGATTCCACTCACAGGCAGTGGAGTTCAACCAAACTAGAGACCTTGCTATTTTGTTTTGTTTTGTTTTGCTTTTAAATACAGGTCCTACAGCAAGTGTGGTGGCACACGCCTTTAATCTCAGTACTCGGGAGGCAGAGGCAGGCAGATCTCTGTGAGTTCAAGGCCAGGCTGGTCTACATAGCAAGTTCCAGGCCAGCTGGGGCTACAAGGATAAATAAATAAATAATCAATAAATAAAAATGCAAATCTTTTTGTTTTAATACAGGACACTTTTTTTTTTTTTTTTTTTTTTTTTAGACAGGGTCTCCCTATAGCCCCAGCTGTCCTGGAACTCACTCTGTAGACCAGGCTGGCCTTGAACTCACAAAGATCCGCCTGCCTCTGCCTCCTGAGTGCTAGGATTAAAGGCGTGCGCCACCACGCCCGGCAATACAGGACACTTTTTATTTATTTTATTTTATTATTTTATTTTTGTATTTTTGAGACAGGGTCTCCCTTTAGTCCCAGCTGGCCTGGAGCTCCTCTGTAGACCAGGCTGGCCTTGAACTCACAGAGATCTGCCTGCCTCTGCCTCCCGAGTGCTGGGATGAAAGACATGCACCAGCACGCCCCACACACGAGGACACTGTTCTTTAATAGCGTCCATACCTGGCCACTCCGTGGTCATCTGGCCACACCTGGCCACACAGGTTTGGTTCCTTTAAGGCTGTTTTGCTGCCAGGACCTGGAGAGAACACCAAGCCTCAGACCCACGGACACCTGCTGTGGCTGGAGAGCAGTCACCTAGACAACAGCCTTCTCCTGTGTCCTGGGGACAGACAGCCCAGGGGGACTCAGCTTTCTGTCTGTGTCCCACTGCTTGTGTTGACAAGCCTCATGATAGCAGCATAAAGTTGTCATTTCCCAGCTCTGCAACCCTGCTTCCCACATGCCCGCAGCAGGAACCTGGAGTAGATCCACCATGAGTAAATGCTCCTGTTACACCACCCTCACACCTGCTCTACTGACCTGTGGTAGGAGATCCTTGCAAACAGCTTTCAGCAGCCTTTGTCTTAGAAGCCACAGGCAGCCCTCAGCCTACCTGACTTCCCTCAGGCTCCCGGAAACCCCATGTTCCTGGAACATTCCCCTGTGAGTAGAGAGTCAGGAGCCCAGGGAACCAGGCAGGAGCCTTCAATACGAGGTGAAGCTCACACTGAGGGAGGCACAGGACTGATCTAAGAGGCTGGGAAAACCCACCTTGGTTAAGAAAAGCTTTGCCCAGGCTGGCCTGGGCTGGTGGCATGCTTCTCCCAATCAGCTGTGCCGCCCATGAACACCCGCTCACACTCAGTGTGGAATCATAACCATTGTCTGCAGCAGAGCCCTGGGCAGCCCAAGCTGCTTGCTGTCCTCTGAGACCACGATGTGGCAGAGGACTGGGCAGGGGGAGGCAGACATATCAGGTGGGGGTAGAACTGGGTCTTAAAGCTCTAGCAGCTCATCTCCTCTTCCACCCTCTCCTTAAAGCCCAGGTTCTCCAGCTTTGTCCCAAGAAAGCTGTTGTTCTTAGCCTAAGACAGACAGCCACCCGAAAGACAGCCATGGAGATGCCATGTTCCCTGCCCCTCAGCAACAAATGTGCGCTCACTGAGAGAAGCCCTACGCATACACAGTGTTTGATCAAAAATTTAGTCACCTTCTCCCCCTCCCAACACCAAACCTTGGGCTCTATTGACAGAGAATTAATTGCTTCTGATTAAATTTCATTGCTGGGGCTGGCGAGCTGGCTCAGCAGGTAAAGGCGCTTTACTGCCGGCCCTAATGACCTGAGTTTGATTCCCAGAACCCACGTGCCAGAAGGAGAGAACAGAGCCCCACATATCATCCTCTGACCTCTAAACGTGTACTATGCCTTATGTACCCACCCCACATACACACAATAAAGAAATAAATGTATAAAATTTCAAAACCTATTTAATTGTTGAAGGAATATGGCTCCTTGTCCCTAGTCTGTAAACGCATTCCTTGAGGGTTCCCGGGCTCTTTCCATGGACACGCAATAGGAAGGGATGACTGTGTGGTCAGAATGAGACTCAGGAAAGTAAATGAGGATTGGACACTGAGGAATAATGTCACCGGGACTCAGGGTCAGCCCCACCTGTGTCTCTGTCCTCAGAGACACTCAAGCTGCTACTTCAGGCCTCCTCCTGAGTTTGGGTTGGGGGGGCAGGGATTGGCTTTATCAACCAATCTCAGATCCTACCTTCCCTCACCTCTTGTTTCAGAGGCACTGTGTCCCCCGCGTGTGGAGAGCTGGGGGCAATCAATGCCACGTGAAGGAGGCAGGGAGAACATCTGCCACTCTTGCCCATCAGAGAGGAGGAAGCATCAGTCTGTACTCAGAGCAGCACACAGGTATTAAAGTGAATCTGCCCAGCATCAAGAACTGGCCACTTTGGAAAGAGCTCATAGCTGAGGTCTGTGATCAACTCCCAATGGTCCAGAGAGAGGAGGTAACACTTGTGGGGACATTGGGGAGTCAGGGAGGTAGCTAAGTCCCAGGGCACCTAGGATCCCAGGCAGGAAGAATGAAGAGGGGGAACAGCTCTCCTAGGTCGCGCGGAGCTCCAGCAGGCGCTGGCTGTGGGTCTATGGGCCCGGGTGCATCTGCTCACTGAACATAAGGTCACACTCATCTTGTCTACTCTAAGCAGCCTTGTCTGCTTGAAGCAAGGTGGTCTGCTTTCCAGTTTGGAGAGTGTTGAAGAAGGTAGACCACACAGGGTATTAGCAGGTTGGTCAGTATGACCCCAAGGTGGGTCTTAGCATCAACCCCCCCACACACACATCCATGCCAACTGCAATGCCAGCTTTCCAACCTGTGCAAAAGGAGCCCTGTGAGTCACCTCCTTATCCCAGCCTGGGCCTGCCCATCCCGGGACCAGCTGGCCAGGGACAAGGTCCAGTCAGCCACAGCCACATGGACTATACTAGCTCAGCAAGCTGCCACCAGTGGGCACCTTGCTGTGGGAAGAAGGGCTGCAGGCAGGTCGTGTGCCAGTCTCAGGAGCTGAGAACACAATGCATGCCAGCCTCCAGCGCAGAGTGTTGGTGCTGCCCATCTGTCTTAAAGTAACAGACCAGTGGCCAAGGGCCTTTTTGGGGACATTTCTGAAGTAGAGTGGAATGGGAGGAGGAACAACTGCACACAGCAATAGCTACATGCTGCTGGCTGCTCTCCAGACAGAGTCCAGTGCCCAGGCCCTCAGTGGGCCAAACCGGAGTGCTTAGCCAGAGCGGAGGGCACAAGGCATGTGCTGGGGCCGCTATCCCTAGCTAGCCCCTCAGTGATGGGTCTGACATAGAAGGTCACTGCAGGAATAGAGGGAGATCCAGGTCACCTGGAGGAGAACAGAGGACAGTTGGAAAGCCTCATGAAGGCAGTGGCCTAGTCCATCCAGGACAGGAGGGACAATGCCTATGTGGAACACTTGGGGCCACACTGTACCATACATCACAGAGGTGGGGCCTGGGAGCTCTGTCAGTTAACCTTCTAGGTGGGTTCTATCACCCCGTGCCACAGACAAGAAACTAAGCCACTCATCTGCTGGGTCCAGGCAGTGTCTGTACAAAGCCAGGCCGCGTGGTGCTCCAGGATGACTGGCAAACACCTTGCCTGGGAGACAGTGGTGTGTAGTCCACACGAGAGCCTGACGGAGTAGCCTGGAGCCCTTCTCGAGGGTCCCACCCAACACCCCGCAGTCACCTTTCCCAGGGAACTCCCCCCCTGCCCCGACACACACACACTCTGTCCCAAGCCTTCTCTGCTCGACGCTGCTCCAGGCCTGACCCCCACTCAGGAGCCCACTTCTCTTCTCATGAGGAGGCTGACTTGTTGTCTCTAACAACCCTGTCCCCCTGCACCAGCATTCACAGCGGCTTGGCAGCAGAAGTCCATGTTCAACTGTCACCTGCTTTGAGGACAAAGATGTCAGACCCAGCAGGTGAGCACCTGGAATGGCAGGTGCCAGAAGTGAAAACTCTGCTTCATAAGATTCATTTCACTCCTTCTTGAACTGTTTCCTCCACCCCCACTCACAGCCAGGACTTCTAATCTGACCAGGGTCAGGGGAGCTACATCCAGGAGCTCAGCATCCCTGTTTCCTGGGACTCCTTTTAAATTCTAGAAGGTTCTATCTATGCATTGACTCTGGTTACATCCACGCCAGCACAGCAGTCTCACTGGGCAACTTCAGTAACAAATTATTATGAAAACCGATTTGATGAGGCCTAAGAGAGTCCTGTGTGTCTGCCTGTGATTTTCTTCACCGACCCAGCAGCTTTGACCACTGAGCCTCTCTGTCCTATTGCTAGTAGTCCACAGGCATAAGTTAGGGCTGGAGGCAGCCAGCTCAGTCCAGGAATGCCTTGTCAGAACCCGTGACACTGCCCCAGCTTCTGCAAGCCACCGGCGCCTCCCACATCCACATCACTGACTCTGCTGGATAGGGTCGCCACTGCGCACAGCCTTCAGAGACCCAAAGGTGATGGGCCTCCGGGTGCAGTTATAGAGAGCTGAGGGGTCACCTGTCCTCTGAGCTGTGGCTGTGGCTGCCATGTCACACGGTCAGAGGGGGCACCCTTCAGACCAGCCCCGGTGGGCTCATTTCTTTGGCAACAGAAAAAGAATCTTATTGTCTCCTAAAATTACATTCCAGGGGCCCAGGCACTTGGAGTGTGGGGAGTGGGCCTAGTCCTGGCTAACCTGCACCCTCCTAACTCACAGTGCATGCATGTGTGTGGATACATATGCGCATGTATAGTGTGTGCATGTGTGTTCTGCAGCATGTGTACATGTGTATATGTACATCTTTAAACAGGCTCATTGTAAAGTGTGTGCATGTACACCCACGTGCATGTGTGTTCTATCCAGTGTGAGCACCTGTGTGCATGTACATCCACGTGCACGTGTGTCCTATCCAGTGTGAGCACCTGTGTACATGTACACCCACATGCATGTGTGTTCTATCCAGTGTGTGCATGTACACCCGCATGTGTGTGTTCTATCCAATGTGTACACATGTGTGCATGTACACCCACATGCACATATGTTCTATCCAGTGTGAGCACCTGTGTGCATGTACATCCATGTGCACGTATGTTCTATCCAGTGTGTGCACATGTGTGCATGTACACCCACATGTGTGTTCTATCCAATGTGTACACATGTGTGCATGTACACCCACATGCATGTGCATTCTATACAATGTGCACACATGTGTGCATGTACAACCAAGTGTGCATGTGTTCTATCCAGTGTGAGCACACGTGTGCATGTACACCCACATGTGTGTTCTATCCAGTGTGTGCATTTGTGTGCATGTACACCCAGGTGTGCATGTGTTCTAGCCAGTGTGTGCATGTGTGCATGTATACCCACATGCACGTGTGTTCTAGCCAGTGTGAGCACGTGTGTGCATGTACACCCAAGTGTATGTGTGTTCTGTCCCGTGTGTGCACATGTGTGCACCTACACTCACATGCATGTGTGTGTTCTATCCAGTGTGTACACATGTGTGCATGTACACCCAAGTGTATGTGTGTTCTGTCCCATGTGTGCACATGTGTGCATGTACAACTCACATGTATATGTGTTCTATACAATGTGTGTGCACATGTGTTCATGTATACCCACATGTGTGTGTTCTAGCCAGTGTGAACACTTGTGTGCATGTACACCCATGTACATGTGTGTTCTATACAGTGTGTGCACATGTGTGCATGTACACCCACATGCATGTGTTCTATACAGTATGTGTGCATGTACACCCACATGCATGTGTTTTATATCCAGTGTGTGCACATGTGTGCATGTACACCCACATGCGTGTGTATTCAAGCCAGTGTGAACACATGTGTGCATGTACACCCACGTGCATGTGTTTTATATCCAGTGTGTGCACATGTGTGCATGTACACCCACATGCATGTGTATTCAAGCCAGTGTGAACACATGTGTGCATGTACACCCACGTGCATGTGTTTTATATCCAGTGTGTGCACATGTGTGCATGTACACCCACATGCATGTGTATTCAAGCCAGTGTGAACACATGTGTGCATGTACACCCACGTGCATGTGTTTTATATCCAGTGTGTGCACATGTGTGCATGTATACCCACATGCATGCATGTGTTCTATCCAGTGTGTGCACATGTGTGGTGGTTTGAATGAGAATGTCCCTCATAGGCTTTAAGTATTCAGATATTTTGTCCCCAGTTGGTGACACTGTTCTGGAAGGTCTTAGAAAGTGTAGCCATGCTGGAGGAAGTACATCACTGGGGCAGCCTTAGTGAGCTTAACAAGCCTTGATGTCTCCAGTCTCTCTCTCTCTCTCTCTCTCTCTCTCTCTCTCTCTCTCTCTCTCTCTCTCTCTCTCTCTCTCTCTCTCTCTCTCGACTTCCTGTGCTCATTGTGAGATGTGAACCTCAGCTTGCTGCTCCAGCCCTGGCCACCATGCCTCCTTACACAATGGACTCTGATTCCCTGGAACCGTCAATTGTAAGCTCAAATAAACTCTTCCTTTTATAAGTTCCTTTGGTCATGATGTTTTATCACAGCAACAGAAAAGTGACTAATACAACATGTGTGCATGTACACCCACGTGCATGTGTTTTCTATCCAGTGTGTGCACATGTGTGCATGTACACCCACATGCATGTGTGTTCTAGCCAGTGTGTACACATGCATTCATGTACACCCACGTGCACGTGTGTTCTATCCAGTGTGTGCATGTGTGTGCATGTACACCCAGGTGCATGTGCGTTCTATCCAGCGTGTGCACATATGTGCATGTACACCCCACATGCATGTGTGTTCTATACAGTGTGTGCATGCACACTCCATCAAATGTGCTCACTGTACAGTACATACACACATGTACATTCCATGTGCATGTGTTTCCTACATAGTGTATACATGTGTGCATCTGCAGAGCAAATACCTATGTATGATACAGCATGTATGTGCAGATACATGCTTCCTACCACATATGGTCATTGTACAGTTGTGTGTATCCACACTCCATGTCTGTTTGTGTTCTATACTGTGTACATATGTGTGCACATACATTCCACATGTACTCAATATAATATGTACACACATATTCATGCACACTCCATGTGTGTGCTGGATAGCATTAGTGTCAACTTGACACACCTGGGTTGAGGGAGCCTCAATTGGGGAATTGGCTCCATTGGACTGGCCTGTGGCCACATCTGTGGAGTATTGTCTTGACTGTCGAGCAATGTGGGAGGGCCCAGCCCACTATGGGTGGTGCCACCCTGGGCAGATTGTTGTGTACCATATAAGAAGGCAGGCTGGGCATGAGCCAGGGGAGCAAGCCAGTGAACAGCATTCCTCCATGGCCTGTGCTTCAGCTCCTGCCTCCAGGTTCCTGCCCTGAATTCCTACCTTGGGCTCCCTAAGTGATGAACTGTGACCCAGGAGATGTAAGCTGAATAAACCCTTTCCTCCCCAAGTTGGTGTTGGTCAGAGTGTTTTGTCACAGCAATGGAAGAGAAACTAGAACAACGTGTGAGTTTAATATGGTATATAAATACATATATGTGCATGCATATTCCACATATTTGTTCTATATGGTATGTACACATGTGTGCATGCACACTCCATCACACAGGTGCATTGTACAGTATGTGCATATGTATATGCAGACATATTTTGTACATGGATGCACACACTATGTGTGCATGGTATAAAGTGTGCATACATATTCATGTGTGTATGAGTACTGGCATACACTGACCACACAGGCCTCTCAGACCCAAGGCCTCCATGCAGCCTATGACCAGGGTGCTCTGCCACCAGCTTGGGTTTGGGGTCATGTCAGGACAGAAAAAGGATTATTCCAGAACCTCAAAAGCACCCAGGCACAGCCATGGCCAAAGAAAGGCAGGTGTAAATACCCAGAGAGCCCTCCCCTAGGAAGCTCCGTGGAAGGACAGCCATCGTCCAGCTCAAGAGCTGTGTCTCCTTCAAACCACAGTGAGAAGGCTCCAGCCGTGTCCAACCCCCTCTGCTGGTACTCGCTCCTCAGCCACCAAAGCTAGGCACTCTTTAAAGAGATCCATTCTGGGGGCTGGAGAGATGGCCTAGCGGTTAAAAGCGCCGACTGCTCTTACAGAGGACCCGGGTTCGATCCCCAGCACCCACATGGCGGCCGAGAGCCGTCTGAAACTCCAATTCCAGGTGAACTCCAGTTCCAGGGGAATCCGAGACCCTCTTCTGACCTCCGCGGCATTGCACGACACGGGTGCACAGACTTGCATGCAGACAGTACATTCATACACATACAGAAATAAATAAATAAAAAATAATAATAATAAAAAAGAGATCCATTCTGAACATCCTTCCCTTAAAACATGAAGGATTTACGCCGATTCCAAGTCCTGCCCCTGCAGGACCTGCTGCTGGTCAGTGCACTCCTTCCCCTTGCAGCTGTGCTGCCCCCATGTGTCCACTCTAGAATGGCCAGTTCCTCAACCAAACCAGTTGGCCAGTAGACAGGTGGTAGGTGATCATCAGACTCCCAGCCCCGATCCCAGCCCATACCTCTGTCTGCGAGACGCCCTGCAGCTACTAGAGCCTTTGCTTCCCTGAACCCTCTGCAGTCCCCCATGTACAACTCTCCCACGTCTGCCAGCTGCCTTCCCTTCCACCTCCATCTCCTTCCTCCAGGCTGCAGGGAGAGAGCCTTCCTCTCGCTATTCCCAGAGGCCAGGTCCTATAATCCTTTCAGTAGTGAGACCTCGCTGCTCACAGCTTCTTTTGCCTCTTGCATGTCAGAGGAACCCCTGGCCTGCGGTACGTTTGTGCATACCTCCACACCCACACAACCCAGAAGAGATATGGCACCCAGCATTGCGAACCACCTCTTGAACAGGAGGTCAGGATGGCTGGCAACAGTAACCTTGCAAATGGGACACTTCCCTAGGTGGGTGACCAATTCCACACCAGTGGAGCAACAACTCTTGTAGCCAGGAAGCCTGCCACCATCCCCTGAGGACCTGCCTGGGACAGAGGCCTCTCTGCCTGTTCCTGCCACGGTCTCAAGGCTGATCCTCACCAACAGCCACCGCTTTGTACAGGAACAGCTCTACACTGAGAGCTCAGGCAAGCCTTCACCAGCCTGACACCCCAACCCCTTCCACCAGCCCACCAAGTCTAATCAGGAGGGTTTTGCTCACAGTGGAGAGAGGTGGTGCCCCCTGCCTCCTTTCTGACTGCACAGATCCACACAGTTGATGACTGCGTGCTCCCAGTGCTAGGGGAGGAGGCGAGGATTTAAAAAGTGCTTGGACCCCCTCCTCCACCTTCTGTCCCCCCAGGGCAGTATTAACAATAGAAGAATTCTCCACCCCCATCACTCATCTCTTGGGAATCTGAGAGTCAGTAGATGTGCAAAAAAATTGGATACATTAGAGTTAAAGTTATAAAGGTTTAGGAACCCTGGAGATGAGACAGAGACACACAGATACTCTTTGGCTGGTTTTCCATTGGCCCTGTGAGCCCCACTTTCTGGACTTTGAAGCTCCCCTTTTTAGCAGTGTGTGGATCTGCTTCCCCAGCCTATGGTCCCAGAGGCAGAATTTACACCGTGGGAAATGGCAGGTGCGCCCATCAGAGCACCTCTCTCCTTTGGAAGAGGCTGTTGCTAAACATCTGATGGGAAACTCCTGCCTGGCGCCAAAGACTTTCACCCAGTGAGAAATCCCTATCCCGGGGGCTTTCAAGACATCTAAGCCGCTGCCTCTCTCTTGGGGCATCGGGCCAGGGCATACAGGTCACGTTTCTAATAGCTCCCAGGTAAGGGTAAAGACCACTCTGGGGAACTGTTCACCTTCATCACGGCCTGGTTGATCCACGGATGCAAGTGAACAGCTTCAAAGGTGGGAGAACCAACGAGGGCAGAGGCCACCTTTGGAGCCTGAAGGACTGGGAACTGGCCTCTTCCAGTGTCGAAGGCATAGCCAGATGTAGCTGAGTAGAGTGTCTGTGGCCATTTTCGCACTTGGTGAGGAGAAACTGACTGCAGCAGGCTGTGCTCATGGAGATGAAGCATCCACCCAGAGTGAGCAGCCCCTGGACTTTGGGATTCTGTGTCCACTTTCACCAAGGGTCAGAGGCTTCTCTCATAACAGGTACCTCTGCCCCTTGTCCTGTGGTCTGGCCGTTGCTCAGGTGAACACCAGGATCATATATTTGATTTTTTTTTATTTTTATTTATTTCTGTATGTGTATGAACGTACTGTCTGCATGCAAGTTTGTGCACCTGTGTCGTGCAATGCCTCGGAGGTCAGAAGAGGGTGTCGGATTCCACTGGAACTGGAGTTCTCCTGGAATTGGAGTTTCAGACGGTTCTCGGCCACCATGTGGGTGCTGGGGATCGAACCCGGGTCCTCTGTAAGAGCGGTCGGCGCTCTTAACCGCTAGGCCATCTCTCCAGCTCCTTGATTTTTTTTTTTTTAAAACAGTGTCTCTCTATATAGCCCAGGCTTGCCTGGAACTCCCTATGTTGTCCAGGCTGGCTTGAGACTCACAGAGATCTTCCTGCCTCTGCCTCCCAAGCACTAGGGCTATGGGCATGCACCACCACACCAGGCACACTCTAGGTTCTTAAAATGGCACCCTTGACCAGTTTCATTTAGATGATCTCATTTATTGCTTCTGTTTTTGTGTCTTCTGTGTGCCCCTTCCCTCCCTTCTTCCTGCCATGCCATGGGAAGTTCAGCCTGGGACGTCCAGGATCATTAACCGTGTGGCTCTGCAGGGTGGGGACTGAGAGTACTTCCTCCGGAACCACCCCCTCTAATCCACCAGGACTGGAGTCCGTGGGAGGCGATGGAGGGGCCTTCGGACCTCAGCGAATGCTGCTGGTCCAGGTGAGTTCCTGCTGGCTCTTCTTTAACAAGTCTCTTTTGCTGTTCCTTCAGTCTCTCCATGAAAGCCTTCTGGTGGCCAGTGGCCTGTGACCCCTCTGCCGGCTCCTGCCGTCTTCTCTCGGACTGGGCCTGGAACAGGCTTTCCTGGAACTTCAACCTTCACAGCTTCCCTCCCGACCCTCGGTCCTTTCATCACCTCCAGCCTGACATCCACAAACCCCAGCACAGCCTCTGGGTGGCGCCAGAGCTGCCTCCTTTGATACCCACGCCTCCCTCCCAACACCAGGTGACAAACTGCCTGGAAGGGATGTCAGAGGGGAAGAGAGGGGCGATTCAGATCCAGTACACCTGGACTGCGGCGACTGTGACTGGGAAGAATATGAAAGGAAATCTAACTTCCTTGGGTGTGCCTGTGTCATGTCAAGTAATGACCAGTCAACCCAAAAACAGACACGATGCTGATCTTTATCTGACTCACACCTGACCACACGGTAAGCACTGAAGTAGGAAATGAGGCCCAAACAGGTGCATGTGTTTATGTGCATGTGTACACACATGTGCTTGCACCCATGTGAGTTGGGGTGAGGCACACTGGATACACCAGACCCTGCATGACGATCATCACGCATGTGTTTGAGGTGGGATAAACTACCCCCTACCCCCTGCATCTCAAATTCTATAGGCTGCGGTTTGCTGAGGATGAGTGCTGCCTCCTGGTGGAAGGAAACTCGCATAGCAATGCTCTGCGCCAGGGCCCTTTGGGTGTTGGCATGCTGCCTGCTTCTCTTCTGTCTTTTTCCACCTCTCTACTCCACATTGGTGGCTGCTGTGAGTCGTGACAATCCTTGAAAGCATGGGGAAGGTGCCAGGGAAGACAAAGCGGGGAGTGGTGGCTCCCACCCCCTCCTCACTTCTCTTCCCACTGTCCTGAATGTGCACAGGCAGCAGTCGCAGGGGCTCTACTTGCGGGCTCCAGCGCGCAGGGGCTCTACTTGTGGACTCCAGTGCCACTCTGTACCTTGGCTTTGGCTCTAACCACCTTATTTAACCCTATGATGACCACAGGGATATGACCATTAGTGAGTCATGCCTGCTCAGAAGCCATGCTGACCTTCCGGCTGTTTCTGCTACTGAGACAGTGGTCCTCGCATCCAGTTTGGGTCAGTCACTGTCATGTGACTTGCTCTGGCCAATGACAGTGGGTGTGTACTACTGGCAGAAGTTTGCAGAGCCAGGGTGTGGGGTTGTTCACCGTCTATTCCTCCTGTGCAGAAACTGTCATGGACTGCTCTGTGAACTTGGGCCACAGCAAAGCAGACCGGGCCCAGCAACCCATAATACCACAAGCCAGAAATAAACCTATATGTTTATGGAATTTTGATTTGTAGTTTTGTTACTGAGAACAACCAGGAGTATTTTGACTGATGCAGAGCTTCTCTGAGCAAAAATAATTCCTTCTCACTTAGCATGCATTTGCTACATTCAACTTGATAAACATACATAGTTCCTTTCCAAGCAAGAGTTTTGGTGAAATTGCAATTAAAAACACACCATGAGGCCGGGCATGGTGGCGCACGCCTTTAATCCCAGCACTTGGGAGGCAGAGGCAGGCGAATCTTTGTGAGTTCAAGGCCAGCCTGGTCTACAGAATGAGTTCCAGGACAGCTGGGGCTACAGGGAGACCCTGTCTCAAAAAGACCAAAAAAATAAAATAAAATAAAATAAAAACACACCATGAGCAATAATGTGAGCAGGAGAGAAAACATTAAAAGCGTCAAGGTGCTTACTCCAACACTCCGAACCTTTATAGAAACTGATTTGCGGATTCACAGTCACCTGACACCATGGAAGGTCCAAGGCTGGGCTTACTTCTTTTCCACTAACCACACTCCACACTTGTGTTCAGTTTATTTATTTATTAGAAGATAAGATTGGTGGTGGAGACATGTCAAGAAGGGAAACTGAGTCAGCCAGCACCTGCTGGGGTGAATTAGATGTGCCCAGACTGGGAAAGCTACTGCTGCACGGTCCCTGGTGCCACCTAGTGGTTCTGACTGGCACTGCTCAGAGCCTGGGCACAGAAGGCCATCTGCTGGTGTCTGACAGGGTCAGAACAACCCACACATAGAGATTATCACTCTGACCCCTCTGCTGGGATCTGGACACCTGGAGGGAGGACAGAAGGCACAGTGGAGGGGCAGCAGGTGGCCAGAGGACAGAATCATGCACGGTCCAGGGAGCAGCCCACACAGCCAGCCTCTGCTGTCACTGCGACAGCACATCCATGCAGAGACCAAACCAGATTCCACCGCTGGGACTGAAGTTGGGGGTCATATTCCACCAGGACAGCAGAGCCCCAGCCCTTGTCCATCTGGGGTGGGAGGAGTGCGTAGACAGACAACACCATGCATCTGAGGGAGGAGGCAAGAGCGCAGGAGGCAGGCAGGCTATAGAGGGGAGGCCTGGAGAGATGGCTCAGTGGTGAAGAGCGCCGGCTGCTCTTGCAGAGGACCCAGGTTCGATTCCCAGCACCCACGTGGCGGCTAAGAATTGCCTTTAAGCTGGGCGTAGTGGTGTAGGCCTTTGATCCTAGCACTTGGGAAGCAGAGACAGGCGGATCTCTGTGAGTTCAAGACCAGCCTGGTCTACAGAATGAGTTCTATGACACTTGGAGCTACAGTGAGACCCTGTCTCAAAAAAAGAAAAAACCTCAAGGGCCAAAAATAATAGCCTTCTAGAACATTCCTAAGTATTGACAATGCCAAGATTCACTGGTGGACAAAGCCTGGCTCTCAGAGCAGTGTCTCATTTGAGCCTCATCCTGGCTGGGCTGGACCAAGGCTTCACACAGATGGAAGGGCAAGATTGCTGGCTGCTTGATTTCCAGACGCCACCCAGCCCTCACCTCCAGAGGTGACAATTTCTCATGAGACAGGGCCATGGTCCCCTGTTCACCCTCACAACAATGGCGAATCCCTTGGGTAGTTCTGGAGCACACTTCACTCCTGTCCCCACTCCCAGCTGGTGGTGAGAGGTCAGGGACCAGCTCCAAGCAGCCCGAGTGAGCTGGGTCCTGACTGAGCACTCCTCTTGAGTGAGCAGGGCGCTGACAGGCATCTCCTCCAGGACACTGCTCGGAGGTCATTTTCCCTAGAGTGGCAAGAGCTGCCTCAGGTCAGCACATGTGGAGATCCCGAGCCCTGTGCCAAGTGGGGGCAGCAGAGAGCTGCCGAGGGCCTGGCTTGGGGAGGAGAGGAAAGAGAAGGACGGCTGGCTGGCCTACGGCCGGGCTCCCGGAGCACCCAGCACAGTGCAGGTGCTGGACAAACATAGAATGAAATGTCCAGATACTGTGAGTGGGCGGTGTCCCGGAGCTGGGGTACACCCCCCCCCAGGATGGGATGTGGTGAGGGGTTCAGCTAATGGACCTGAGGCCTGCAGAGAGCTGGTGTGGAAGAGAGCACAGGTCCAGGAGCCATGTGAGGGCTGTCAGAAATGTGTTAAGGCTCTGGCTTGAGCAGGTCTCAGTTCCCTGCGCTAGGGACCAGCTCCTCTGGGCAGGCCATTCTGTACTGGAAGGAAATGATTTGACCAACCCAACCTACCCAAGTATCTGCAGTGACTGTACTCTCCAGGAAGCTGCTGTGCACAGGGCATCACCCAACCTGTCCTGGCACACGCATGCCCACCACCTGTGTGAGTATGGCATGGTACCTGTATCTGTACCTCAAGCTTTATGGAGGTGGGAAAGGGTCCTGAGAACTCTGCTCAGCACACACAGCTAGAGTCTCAGGCTGCTGTCTAGAGTGGAGGCTGAGGCCCGCACTAGCAGTTACTAGGTGTCACTCCATACAGAGGGAAACTGAGGTGCCTGCCCAAAGTTAAAGCAGAAGGTTGTAGGGCTGGCAGATGAGCACAGCCCTGTCTGGCCCCTGGGAGCCTAGGAACCACAGTCGTCCCAGAGGGGGGAGGCTGCCATGGGTACCCAGGGGCATTCCTGTGCAGGAAAAGGAGCTTGACTTGGTGTGATGGTAAATATCGATTGTGAACCGACGCGCTGCGACAAGCCTCTGGGCCTGTCTGTGCTTCTAGATTCAGTTAATCCAGGTGGGAAGACCCACCCCGAATGCGAGCAGCACCATCCCATGCCCTGGGGTCCTGGACAGCACAGGAGTGGGAATGTGAGCCCAACAGCAGCCTTCCCTGTTTCCTGATTGCCGCCTTCCCACCACGATGAACTTGAGCCTTGAACTGTGAACTAGGATAAAGCCTTCCTTCCTTGAGTCGCTTAAGTAATTAATACTTGGTGAGCCTGGGGTACTGTGCACCAGCCGGAGCCTCACTCCCCTGAATCCTGTCCGGCACCAGCCGCATGTGAGAGCCAATAGGATATCTTGATCATATGGAGCCCTTTCCTAGGAGACAAGGGGCAGAGCCACACCCACTTAGAGCCAGAGAGGCTGTTCTCTACCCCTGCCTCCACCTCCAGGCATAGCTGCCTGGGCCCCCAATAGGAAGAAAACCCCGCTGGGACAGTTGAGACAGGGCGTGTCAAAGTAGGGCTGATCTCAGAACAGATCAGCCATCTGTGGGGCTCCCTGGAATGGACGAGGGCCATGAAAGTCCCTCTGCCACCTCTGACGACCCCACACTCCTACCTCACCCTCTTCCAAGCACAGTGCCCAAGAGCAACAGCAAAAAGCAGCTGTGTCTTTACAACCTCTGCTCCTGGTGAAGGGGGCACCTCCTGGTATAAACCCCAGCACTGGGTCTCCAGGCGCGTATTAAAGTTTTCATCAGAATGGCAGAAAGAACCTGTTACCTTGCTGAAATTTTATTTGCCTCCTGGGAGCCCTCCTCAAGTGTCCTGACATCCTCTCAGATGCAGGGACGATCTCAGTGGACACCTCTGCTCCTTCCCACAGAAAAGGAGGCCTGCAGTTGGCGGGGGGTACTGGGCAGGCCTGCCTGGTGCTCAGAGGACTTGAGCTGTCCTCCCTCTGTTCCCTGAGGCTGTCTCAATGTGTGGGAACTTTCTAGAATGTAAACTGGTAAGGGCCATGAGAAGCCATCTGGGCAGTATTACAACTAAACATGGGGTCCCCTGTGTTACACCAGTGATTCTCAGTACTCAGAGAAATGAGGCAAAGTTCCATCTGTACACAGGGCCAGGGAGCAAAGTTTCTACCTCCCAGGAGACATGAGGGCACATCTGGAGGCACTTGGACTTGTCACAGTTGGGAAGGAACTTCTGGCACATGGGAGGCAGCCCAGGATGTACAGGACAGACCTGCAGTGCATCCATCCTGTCTCAAGTGTCAGAGTTTCCTGGAGAGATGCCAACACAGACCACAGGAAGAACTGCCCCCAGGATGGTGTGCCCCAAGTACAGGTGAGTCCACCTGCCCAGCCAGCCACACAAGAGGCAGGAGTGCTGGTCAAGCTTACATTCACCCTCCCATAAGATATGCTGACCTGAAGCTGTGATTGCGCCCGATTGTGGAGCAGGGTCTCGCAGGCAAAGAGCCAAGGTCTTCAGGTAGGCCCTCAGTCCAAATTGTCAGTGTCCTCACAAGAAAAGAACATGCCAGCTGGGGAGATTGCTCAGTGGTTAAAGTCCTTGTTGTTCAAATGCGAGGACCAGAGTGTGATGCACAGAAGACTTAGGCTCCAGATGGGTGCAGTGGCCTGCGTGTACATCCGGTCTCTGGAGGCTGAGATGCATACGCGTGCACGCATGCAAAACCATACAGACACATACACACACACACACACACACACACACACACACAGAGATGTACACACATGAAAAAAGGAATTGTCTGGCAAAGACAGCCACACAACGGAGGAGGTGTGAGTCCCCAGACAGGGACGCACAACCATCAACAACCCAGGCAGCAGGGGCAGTGGGCGTGGGTTGGGGGCATTCTCTCCTGGGTTTTGGGGTGACCCTGCCCCTGCTGACTTCTGATCTGTCAAATGTGAGCAAATAGCCCAGGCACTCCCACACCATGGATGGTGGGGCCCCGCCCACACTCACAGCCTGCCTGGCTTTGCATGGTCCTGCTTCCAGCCTCTCCTGGAGTTTCCAGGTGAGTGTTGTGGTTCCAGGTGGAACTAACACAGTGCTGGCTTTGGTCTATTCTTTACAGTGACTCAGTAAGGGCTCCAAACACTGGCGTCACTACCATCACCAAAACCCCTCAGAGGGCCCAGCAGGCTGTACGCAGGGCCAGTGAATCCCCTCCACGGGTTCCCACAGGGCTGAGCTGGGGCCCTTTTGCCAAGAAACCATCCACCAAACAAAACCAGACATGCAGACAAATGTGATCTTAAGCCCTGGTTTCCCAGTTCTGGGAACACTCAAGTTTGAAATCATAAGCCAGAACCTCTGGAGTTGATCCCAGGGGCAGGCAGCCCTAGGCCTGCTTTTAGGAGGCTGACGGTACGTAAAACATAATATGTGCAAGAGAGAATAAAACCCTGGGGACCTTTTCTGGCTGGGTAGTTTTCTGGGATCCCAGTAACACAACCAACCTTTTTGTACCCAGCCCTCATTCATTGTCTGCTTACAGGCGCCACCCTGTGGTGAAAGGTAAGTACTACATCCTCCAAAGAGGCCAACTCCGGCTAGAACAGGGAGAAAAAAGCCAGGCAGTCCAAAGGGAAGACTCCTTTGGAGTCAACTCCTTGGGGTTCAATCAATCAACCTATTACTTGGAAAAGGGAGAAAGTGGGAGAAAAGGGGAGGACAGGACTGGAGACATGATGGCTCAGTGGTTAGAGCACTTGATGCTCTTGCAGAGGACCTAGGTCCAGTTCCCAGCACCCACAACTCCAGTTCCAGGGGATATGAAGCCCTCTTCTGGCCTCCAAGGGCAGTACACATGTGTGGTGCACTTACATACATGCAGGCAAAGCATTCATAAACAAAAATCAGTAAAATTTAAAAAGGTTGGGGGAGGACATTTGAATAACTTTTATTCTAGATGCCCCCTTCCCCACAACTCCACACTGAGCCGTCTCCAACACAGGTCTGGGAGCCTTCCGGAACAGAATTTACATATTATGGAAATTATGCCACCCATCTCCATATTTGGAAACTGCCATCTATACAGCACCCCACTGCATCTGTCCTGTGACAGACAGCCTTACAGATGGATGCTCAATCTCAGACACTGGCCAGACACACCAGGTCCAACCTACGGGCCTCCCTCATGCTGCAATGGGGACCTTTGGGGTGCATGGCAGGTTGCTGGGCAGAGGAGCCTTAAAGGTATCCAGGTGAGGGGGACAGCTGGTGAACACAGCCCAAAAGACAAAGGACAAAGGTTTCCACCTCCATGATGGGATGGATTTTGTCCCCTGATCCTCCAAAAAGATATGTTTGGCTGGGTGTGGTGGCTCACACCTTTAATCTCAGCACTTGGGAGGCGAAGGCAGGTGGATCTCTGTGATATCAAGGCAGCCTGGTCTACATAGCACATTCCAGACCAGCTGGGGCTACAGGAAAACCCTGCTTCAAGCGCCCCTGCCCCAAGATAAATCTCAGTCCTCCAGCACCTGAGACTAGACCTTATCTAGAAAGAGAGTCTTCCCAGATATATGGTAGTCCCCTTAACCCCAGGGACACATTCCAAGATCCTCCGTGAATGCACCAAACCTTGAGTGATCCTGATCTCCCCCTGCCCATACTAGGTTTCCTGCACAGACCTTCATCCCTGTGATAAAATTTTAATCTACAAATTAAGCTCAGTAAGAGATAATAACCAACAATAAATAACTATAATAAAATGGAACAATTCTAACAAGACACTGTATCAAGAATTATTTAGAAATTATGAACGGTTTATTTCTGGAATTTTCCACTTAGTATTTTCAGACCAAGGTGGGAAGCAGAGGTGGGAAAGAGGAAACTGTTGCCATTAAGATAAGGCAAGGGTTGGGGTGGCCCTTGAGAAGACGGCCAGAGAGAGGGGAGGGAGGCTTGACCAGGGACACAGAGAAGGGGCCCACGGGAGGGAAGGCACGGGATGGAAGGATGTGCCTACAAGTCAGGGACACCAAGAGAGGCTGGGAAGGGGCGAGGGGTCCTCACCGAGGGCTATGGACACCAAGAGAGGCTGGGAAGGGGCGAGGGGTCCTCACCGAGGGCTATGGACACCAAGAGAGGCTGGGAAGGGGCGAGGGGTCCTCACCGAGGGCTATGGACACCAAGAGAGGCTGGGAAGGGGCGAGGGGTCCTCACCGAGGGCTATGGACACCAAGAGAGGCTGGGAAGGGGCGAGGGGTCCTCACCGAGGGCTATGGACACCAAGAGAGGCTGGGAAGGGGCGAGGGGTCCTCACCGAGGGCTATGGACACCAAGAGAGGCTGGGAAGGGGCGAGGGGTCCTCACCGAGGGCTATGGACACCAAGAGAGGCTGGGAAGGGGCGAGGGGTCCTCACCGAGGGCTATGGACACCAAGAGAGGCTGGGAAGGGGCGAGGGGTCCTCACCGAGGGCTATGGACACCAAGAGAGGCTGGGAAGGGGCGAGGGGTCCTCACCGAGGGCTATGGACACCAAGAGAGGCTGGGAAGGGGCGAGGGGTCCTCACCGAGGGCTATGGACACCAAGAGAGGCTGGGAAGGGGCGAGGGGTCCTCACCGAGGGCTATGGACACCAAGAGAGGCTGGGAAGGGGCGAGGGGTCCTCACCGAGGGCTATGGACACCAAGAGAGGCTGGGAAGGGGCGAGGGGTCCTCACCGAGGGCTATGGACACCAAGAGAGGCTGGGAAGGGGCGAGGGGTCCTCACCGAGGGCTATGGACACCAAGAGAGGCTGGGAAGGGGCGAGGGGTCCTCACCGAGGGCTATGGACACCTTTTGCCTGGACCCCACGCTCTAGGCTGACCAGTAGGGAAGCTGTTCAGTGAGCTCTTGGCCGAGGCTATGAAGTTACATCTTCTATGGTCCCTGGACAAGAGCTCAAGGGAGAGGAAGCGGGTGACCCCTGTGGCTGGGTACCCGGAACCAAAGAGAGACACTTCAGGTCCTCAGAGCCTGCAGGCTCCCCAGTGCCCCCCAAGAGGGGCTGGGGCTCCCGGGAGAGGGACGAAGGGGTGAGGAAAGTGGCAGCTGCTGAATTCAGTTTGCACCTCCGTTGCCAGTGCAGAGGGCTACAAAGGACCTGGGAACAGAATGAAAACAGTGATTCATTACCCCTGGTGTGTGATCATGGCTTAATTATTTTCCTAACTGGGGAGACGCTTTCTACAGCAGGTGGAAATGAATTCTCCACTGTCTTAAGGACTGATTGGCCCGGGACAGGCGAAGAAACGGGAAAACCTAATTAAATCGGGAGGCTCATGAAATAAATGGAGCGGGGAATGTGTTTGCTTGCCGCTGAAGGGGATTAATGAGGAGGACTCCGGAAAAACTAGAAACAAGGGTGACTACTGTGGTGGGTGTGGCCCAGGGAGGTGAAGGAAGGAGGTGCCGCGGGGCAGCCATCAAAAGGAGCACACAGAAACAACAGGGGTGAGGGCTGGGGTGCACGGCGGGCTGCAGCTTCTCTGGGCCTCAGGCATATATCATCTTGGGGTCTGTGAAGTGGAAGCAGGCCATCGATGACAGGTAATGTTCCACCACTTGTGAGGTTCAGACTTGAAGTATGTGTTTGGAGTTAACTGAGGGTCAGACAGCACCTTCTGGCTCTGCTATGGTTGGGCTTGTGTGGGCACTCTGTGACTCAGTTTCCCCCTCTGTAACCTGCTTCCAAGATGCTCTACCCTGACACATCTTCTGTAAGAGCCAGTCCCATGGGACATGCACAGCACACAGAGGGCGCAGGCGCCTCCAGACCTGGCTGTGGCATAAGCTTCTCCTCCGCTCTGCAGTTCAAAGGGCCGACCCTTCTGCCATGATGTCCCTTTGTCACCTTTGCATCCCAAAGGGAGCCCACAGCTTTGCTGAGAGCGCCTGACGGTCCTCCCTGTAGCCTGGCTATTGGCAGCCTATCTACTGTGTGGCAGAAATCAGGACCCGAGAGCAGGTCTCTCGCCGCCACTTTGCAGGCCCAGTTGCCCCTCAGACCTGATGGCTGCCGTTTGCCCTGCCGCAGGAGGCTCTCGGCTGGCAAGGCTGCCTCCACGACCCTGCGCCTGCCCCTCCTCCGTGCTGTGTTCCTGCAGCAGGACCACCACGGACAAATCAGTCCGTGTGCAGACTAGAGGAGGGTGGCCCCTGAGGTGTCCCTGCTGTTGCTCTCAACTCCTCCTCTGACTCTGAAACCTGGTTTGACCCCAGAAACCCACAGGGAAGAGCAGGAAGCAGCCAGAACACGCCCCGCCCCGCCCCGCCCCGCCCCGCCCCGTTCGTCACACAGAACATCCCATCTCTCCAGAAAGAGCCCCGGTGCACATAGACGGCAATTGATTTCTCACTAGTGCTTTACAGCAACACTCCCTAAGACAGAGAAGCCACAGTGGCCGGTGCCCCACCCCCACCAGCTCCCCTGGGCTGCGCTCACTGCCTGCCTGGTCACATGTCTACAGTTTCCTTGCTCTCAGGGTGCCCTGCAACTTTATCATCTTCCATGCATCTGGAAATGAGCTGTGGACATTGCACACTCTTAGTAACCAGGGCTCCATATTCATTTATAATATATTTTTTTCTTTTGAGGTGAAAAAAATCTACATACATGGACACACACAAATCCATGGACACCTGTATGCAGGCCACGCCCCATCCAGATGAAGAACCTGACCCTAATCCATAAACCCCTCATCGTGCTTTTCCCAGTCCCTGTTTCCCTGATCCCCAACCAACCACGATTTCAGCTTCCTCCATGGTGGATTAGGTTTCCTGCTCTGGAGCCTTCTAAGAATGGACTCATACTCTGTTTCCTTCTTCTTCGCATGGAATTTCTAGTCTCAACTCCCTCTCACACATGTGGGTCCTTTGCCCCTTTGTCATTGCTGTGTAATATTCCTTAAAAGAAAGTTTCATGGCTTATTTCTCCACGACCCTGCTGATGGACACTACGTGTTTCTTTGGGCTTGGGTCCCCGTTGAGAAGCTGTGTTCTCGCCCCTGTGTGCTGTTTCCTTCAAGGACATAGCCAAGCTGAGAGAAGCAAGGTGTCCTGTCTTCTCCCCCAACTGCCGCCACTCTGAGGGTGGATCCAGAGTCAACACTGTCTCTACCTCCAGGTCCCACCTGCAGCCCTGATTAGGGGGGTCCCTATCCACAGCACCCCTATATCTATCCAGGCATTGAGGAATGCAAAAAATATGGGCAGGGTGCCCCTGTGTTGGGCAGGGTGCCCCTCTGTGCTTCAGGCGTTATAAAGAGGGTCAGCGTGGACATCCTGGGTGGCACTAAAGTCCACCCAGCGAGGACATCCTGGGTGGCACTGGAGTGCAGACCCAGTTCCACTGGCCTAAGCCAGAGCATTTCTAATCAACACAAACGTTGTCAGTGAGCAGGTTAGTCACCCACACCGGACAGAGGCTGGGTGACCTGGCCTTTTTGTTAAACGAAGCTCCCTGGAGAGCACGGAGGGGGTGAGCAGGCCTAGCTGATGACCTCTGTGTACTCAAGTGCTTCTGGACCCTGTCCAGCCTTCTTCCACAGAACTGAGCAATTCACTGGGGATCCAGGAAGAGACAGGACAAGTCTTTAAAAGCCTACACAGGGCCAGGGTTTAGTGTGATGCATGTTGAAAGGTGGGAGTTACTTGACAAAGAAATATGGCAGGGGGGAATTCTGCAGAACTGTAAAGGAAGGGGGATGTGGAAGGGGAGAGGTCCCCCAAGGTGGACAAGGCTGGTAATGTCGGTTCCAGAATTCCAGAATCCCAGGGGTCCTCCAGAGAGTTTATAAGAGGGACCTATGGTCCGGGGTCCTCCCAGATAAGGGGACACCGTCATTTCATTCATTTATAAGAGGGACCTATGGTCCGGGGTCCTCCCAGATAAGGGGATACTGCCATTTCATCATTTACACAATGTGAACAAGGCTCAGCTAGAGGTCAGGGTGCAAAGACAAAACCTCACCTTTCCCTAGGCCTCAGGAGACGAGGTACCGCCTGGGCTTGTGGACGCTGGCGGTGGCCCGTCCCCAGTCCCATGGCCCTTTCTCCCTCCACCCTTTCCCTGCTCTGAGACTTCAGCAACGGCTGCTTCTCTCTGATTTCCATTTCTTCATCTGTAAAATGGGGATTTGAGGATTTGCAGTGAGGGCTACTGGAAACGTGGCAGGGAGGCTGGCCCGTGTGGTAGAAGTGTCAGAAACCTTTACACAGAAGAGGCTGCAAAGCCTTCGGTGCCTGGAGCCAGTGGGTGGCCAGGGTTGGAAGCTGGGTCAGGTCCAGCTCCAGGCTGGGCAGGAGCCTGAGATCCCCATGATTTCAAAGATAATGGCTGAACCTTGGAGCTTCCAGACAAAGGAGTCAGGACATGGCCTCTAGGGGCACCAGGAGGCAGGGGCACTTAGGATATTCTGCTCTGAGAACCAGATCAATGAGGCCTCAGACGCCTGGCTGAGCTAGCTCCAAATTCATCTACATCATCATCATAATAATAATAACAACAATTATAACAACAGGTAAACTGAAGCTGATAAAACCCTCATCGTTTTCCTTGAGTTAATGGCCTTGCCCACCTAGTAATTCATTATTATTATTATTATTATTGTTATTTTATTATTGTCATTATTTTTATTTACTGAGGTAAAGTTCACAAAACAGAAAATTAGCCATTTTCAAGTGCATAAACTCCCAGCCACATAAAAGGGCTCAAGTTTCTCTGTACCAATACTTCCTTTTTTTTTTTTTTTTTTTTTTAAGATTCTAGAGGTATAGAAGGTGGCCGCCAACTACTTTATTACAGACTTGACCTCTGGTTCCTGCAGGTGGTTTACAGAGGGAAGTTGGCACAGTGTCTCTCACCCATACGTTACATTCTAGGGAAGAAGTTCAAGAACAGGCAAGGAGGTGGTGGCCCAGAGCAGGCGTACTGTGCCCCGGTGCTAGCCCCAGGGTTCTGAACATCCTAATGGTGGACATGTGCCCTGTGGTCATCTGTAAGGGTGTTGCCTGGCCTTTGAGGGCCCCTCACCCCGACACCTCTGGACTCTGCCAATGGAACCACATGGCAGTACGGGAGGGCGAGGCAGCCTGCTGGCCTTGAGAAACGAAGGATTCCTGGTAACGTCCGTTAGAACCACCTGTCTTCCTTTCCGTCCCGCCTGCCCTTTCCCTCTGGCGACCTCCACTCCACTCCACTCCACGCCAGTGGGTTTCCTTTCCAGTGTTCTGTTTGGGATATCAGACACGCGCCCTGGAACATGAGGCTCTCAGAGCCTGGCTGCCTTGGGCTGCATCGGGGACCTGAGGGAGAGTCCCTCCATCTCCACGGCCTTGGCCTACAGCTCCTGCCCTGCTGCGCTGAGCCCCCTAGTCACCCCCCAACTCTGTGCAGAGGCGCACAGCCTCCGCCATAGCAGAGGTCCCTCAGCAAGCCACTTGGATCATTTCCCCTCTCAGTTTCCTCCTATGAAAATTGAAAACAATGGTGGCCGCCTTGAGCAGCTGCTGTGCCCCAGGCCATCAGCCAGTGAGGCCTCCCTGCCGGCACCGTGACTCCCATACACAGTTATCTCACCCCCGCCCTGCTCTGTAGCCATACACCTGCTCCTAAACCCAAGTGCTTGAAGGACTCTTAGCACGTCAGTGGTCAATATATGCTGGTGTGCTGAAAATGTCCTAACCCAGATACATGCAGCATACCTAACCTGCTGAGCACCCTGGGGTGCACTGCCTTTTCCCTCCCTAATCTCGGGGCTAACCTGGAGTTGTGCTTGCTCCACCACCCAGCATCCCATGATTGTGTCCCTGTGGCCAGCCTGGTCTGGGAAAGGGCATAGTTCAGAACTCAAGGTAAGGTTTCTATGGGACACATATCACTTTAATCATCATAAGAGAAAGAAAAAATCTTAAACCATTGTTAGTTAGGGACCCTGTGTAACAAAAGCTACCAAGCCTGTTCTTATGTCAGCAGTGGTTACCTGGGTGGCCTCGCTTGCTGGGCCTGAGCTCTTCACAGTGCGCCTCTGTGTGGAGGACCTGTGAGTGGAGCAGCCAGCACAGTCCCAGCCTCCCCAGACCAGAGCAAGCTGTCTCTCCTGCTCCCCCGCAGCCTCAGACTTCCCTTCGTGGCCCTCTCCGTGTCACAGCCCACCTGTGGCTCCCGTGTCCCCCCCTGCCTGGTGATGCTGTAAGTCCTCGTCCTCTTGATTCTCCCCAGCTGCCCACAGGGCTGACAGGCAGCATCCCTTCATCCTTTCATCCCTTCATCATTTCATCCCTTCATCCCTTCATTCATTCGTTCCTTCATTCCTTCATCCCTTCATTCATTCATGCAGCATTCATTCACAGCACCTTCCAGCCTCCAGCCCAAAGGAAGGAAAACCCTGAGGCTCTCAGCTATTGGCATGGGGCCAAGGAGACGTGTTGTGTGCACAATGTGTGCAAGGTAGATACATGTACCATGTGCATGTGTGTACGTGTGCACATGTGTGTGGTGTGTACAAGCATGAAATTCTGTGTGGTGGGGTTTTATGTGTATATAGTATGACCATGATTATGTATTATGTGGACATGTGAATGAATGTGTGCTACATGTGTATGTAAATGTGTGTATATTACATGTGATGTGTGAATTTTGTATCAATATGTGTGGTAGGTATGCATGGGTTAAATGCTTACTCATGTGTAGTTGTGTGTATATGTATGTTAATATGTGTGAAGGTATGTGTTGTATTGGTGCATGTGTGTATGAATGTGTATAAATATGTGTGGTATATATGTTGTATATATTTTGTATGAACGTATGTGGTCTGTATGCATAGCCAAATAATTACAGATATGTGAACATGTGTATATGAATATTAGTGTAAATATATGTGTGGATGTTGCTACATGGGTATGTGAATACATGTGTATAAATATGTATGGTACATACCTGTGGATATTTTTGGTATGAGTGCATGATACGTATGCATGGGCTGAATACATGTGTATAAACATATATGGTACATACTGTGGATATTTTTGGTTTGAGTGCATGATACATATGCATGGGGTGAATACATGTGTATAAACATGTATTGTAAATACCTGGTTTTTGTATGAGTACATGATATGTATGCATGGGCTGAATGCATGCACATATATGTGACATTAACATGAACATGTGCATGGATATGCATGGTACACAGTGGGTATGCGAGTACATAAATGTGCACATATGTGTGCTGTATGTGCATGTATTGTGTGCTTGTGGGTATGTGTCTATGTATATGTGTGTATGAATTACGTGCCATATATATATGTTGCATGTATGTGCACATGAATATAAATATGTGTATGTGAATGTGTGGTATGTGTGCACATGTGTGTATGTGCATGGGAGCATGTATGTGTGTATTACATGTATCTACATGTGCATATATACAAGTACGGAGTGTGTGTATACTGAATGTGTACATGTATGAGTACTACCTGTGTGAGTGTATGCACAGAATCCCTGTGGCAGTATAGGAGGAGCTGTCACACTCCTCTGCACACGTATGAGTACTACCTGTGTGAGTGTATGCACAGAATCCCTGTGGCAGTTTAGGAGGAGCTATCACACTCTTCTGCACACATGCACACATGTGTGCAAGGATCCCACAAGCACCTGAAAACACAGCTGAGCAGCTGCCCTGCCTGCCTCTTCAGCCTCTCCTCGGAACAAGGCCAGGCGCTGTTTCCCAGAGGCTCTGTGGGATCCTTCAGAACATGAGACCCAGATGGAAAGACAAAGCCGCCTGGCTCCTCTCTAGGGAAGGCCACCCCTGCTCCTCTCTAGGGAAGGCCACCCCTGCTCCTCTCTAGGGAAGGCCACCCCTGCTCCTCTCTAGGGAAGGCCACCACGCTCCTCCGTGGCAGCTCCCGTGTTGGTGAGGGAAGACTACGCGGCCACAGAGGCCATGCATTGTTTTCGCTCTCTTCATAACACCTGGGAAGGACCGGCATTACCTTGTGAGTGGGCCACAGACAAGCAGGCTCCCCTTGACCAGCTGCTGCAGACAGAGTCTTTCCACACTCTGCCTGGGAAGAGTTTAGGTGTAGTGGGTCGTGGGGAGACACAGCCATGCTGGACATTGCCTGGATGCTTCAGGCACTGTGGGAGGCTGCTTGGTGCACCCGCTTTCAGGAAGAGGCACCCGGCCTTAGGTTTTCACTGCAGCATGGCCAGTGCAGAGCCAAGGCCAGTGGGCAGCTCCCAGGGCCGGCCAAGCGGCAACTATAGCAAGAGATGCTTTGGCAGGTCCACACCTGGCTGAGGGCAAGGGGCAGATCCTGAGAGAGCCCGCCAGGCGGCGCAGCCAAGCATGGGAGCCAGGGCTCAGGGAATGTGCAAACCTGCACACCCAGCTGGGGCCACCATTCCAGGGCCTGGCAGGCATCCATATGCAGCGGCTTCCCAGGGTGGACGGCTGTGGTCCATCTGCCCTTCAGCTGGTGGCCTGGGCTTTGTGCCCAGTAGCCCCCACTTGCTTGGGATAGCAGTGGGTGGGGTAGCCCCCACTTGCTTGGGATAGCAATAGATGGGGAGGAACCTGTCCAGCTGCCTATGCGGGTGCTGCGGGCCTCTGGGGAACAGGTGCAGTGGGCACAGCGGGCAGGCCAACGCCCTCTGCAGGATGGGGAGGGGCAGAGGGGAGCAAGCCATCCAGGCAGCTGAAGGAAGCTTCCAAGACCTGCTGGCCTCAATGTGTGGGTTGCCAGAGGCTGGCTAAAGCCCCGCACAGGGCTCAGGTGGCAGCCCAGAGTTGGGGGGACCCTCCTTACCCTCTCCATCCTACATACCCTCTGAGGCCCCTGTCTACATGAGGGACTTACAGGCAACATTTTCTAATAAAATGCAAATCAGCAACTGCCTTGCTGAAGAACGAGAGGGGGAAAAAATCACTGTAAACAAAATCTCCGTTGCCATGGAGACCATTAAAAATAGATTGCCTGCCCTCCCCCTTCTTTCTGGGTAATATGCAGCTGAGTTCCTTCACAGCACATTATTATTACTTTTTAATTATGAATAATTTCCTTCTTTCTAGAGGAAGATGGATTAACACACAGGACTTCCCAAAGAAAACCCCTCTGAATGGACTGACTCTAACACACGCATGCAGGTGAGCCCCATGTTAATGCCAGCGCATGAAGGCCCAGCCACTGCCTGTCCCACCCACTGGCCCACATCTTTTGGCCTCTGACCTCTGTGTCATGGTCTTCCCTGCTGCTAGTCCATATTCCTGGTGTTCAAATTCAGGTTATGATCTGGGGTGTGTGACAGAAGTTAGGAGAAGGTCTCCAGGATAGACCCCCACGGAGGGTAGTACAGCCAGCCCACAGGCCAGCACCCAGAGATGAGAGTACCCCTCACAAGGCCTTAGTGTCCGTGGGCTCCAGCGGGGGCAGAACAGGATCCCTTGACATGATGCACAGGGCGGGCCACTTCTCCAGGCGCCTGTGCTGTCAGCCCAGGCGGTGGCTGACTGCCCATGGCGGGAGGGGCCATTTGGCAATAGCCTGGAAGGGGTCTTAAAGGCAGCCAAAGTGGCCCTCGGCTCCACACAGGCAAGAATGGCACCCACAGGAGAGGCCACTGTGGTCTAGCCTTCTGTTCCCAGAAAGTTCCCAACCACTGGCCTCCCAGCTGCCAACACATATGCCTGTAAGCTAGAAGACATGCTATGGTGACCACCATTGAACACAAAAGATGAAAACCCACACCATACACCCAAGCTGTAATCATATCCCAGAATTCTGAACACGCAGTGTTCAAGGGCCTGCCCACGCCACCTCTTGCTCAGGGCCCAAGTGGCCCCGAGCACCCTGCAAAGGCTACAGGCTCCACAGCACCCAGGAAACCAGGGTAAGATCTCTGTACTATTTTAAGCTCAGATATATGTCCAAAGAGCCACACAGGCTTAAGTTTGTCAGAGCCTGGAGTCACTCCAACCCCAGGCTTGGGTCTGCGTACTCTAAGGCCCTTTGCATGCCTGTGTGCATGTCAGAGCGAAGGGAAAGTTGATCCAGAGGACAGCCCCACATGCTGTTGGGGGTGCATGAATCCTGGAGGCCCAGGGTGTCTCAGCTCTTCATATATCGTTCAACACAGATTCAAACACTGGGAAGAGAAGGCCCTCCTGTGTGCCGTCTCCATGCTTCCCACAGGCACACCGCCGGTTCCCCGGATCACCGCGGCAAGCAGTAGAATGGTCCCACCGTGGAATGCAGCTGTGGACCTGGTCCCGTGTCTCTGCAGTCCTCCAGTCACAGAACACAGGGCCTGGGGTAGTTCTAAGAGCAGTCTGCCTGGGTTGGGGGCTGCAGGGAGGGAAAGTGGCTGGAGGGCTTGTTCTGAGCAAGCTGTGCATCCCCAGAGGAGACCCCATCTCCCCAAATACCTCTGCTTCCATCCGCATGGATCTGAAGCCCCAAACTACCAGCTCCCAAGCCTCCCGCTGCCTTCTTACCTACGGCCATCTGCCATCAAGTCCTCCCAGGGCCCCACAGGGAAGGGTGGTCCATGGGTGCCCCTTAAGCTAAAGGTTACCACCTACATAGATAGGTCTCAGCATACCTAAGAGGGCTGAGGGACAGCTTGGGCCTTGCCCATCAGCATCTGGCATCTGAAGTCAGGGTATGGAACAGAACCCCGTTCTTCAACATCACTCGTGAACTGGCCTCCATTGTTACTACCTACCCCATTCTTCAACATTGCTCATGGACTGGCCTCCATTGTTACTACCTACCCCGTTCTTCAACATCGCTCATGGACTGGCCTCCATTGTTACTACCTACCCTGTTCTTCAACATCGCTCGTGGACTGGCCTCCATTGTTACTACCTACCCCATTCTTCAAGAACCCCACTGGTTTCAGGACCTGGGACAGCAACACAGCCCAGTGCTGCCCTGGAGCCCTGTGATAGCAAAAGAGACCCATGCCCCCTGCTCCCACACCATCTGGAAGACAGACAACGTACAGGGAAGACACAGAGATCTGTCACCCTGGTTCTGATGGCAGAGCTGGCTGCAGCACCCAGGGAGAAGCCTCTGTCCATGAAAGTCTAGCAAGAAAACCAGAACCACAGACTACCCACTCTCTGCTAACTGTGCCTGCCTGGCAGAATCCACCTTCTCCACTGGCACAGAAGGAATTCTATCATTGCCTGGCATGAACCAAGACCTTAGTATGGCTTTAGCTTGGATCCTGGGGCAGGGATCAAAGGGGCTCCATCTTCTCCTCCCCTGTCACCGTCCCCTGCTCCTCTCCTAACCATGCAGAAGGGGAGGTTTCCTTCCTGGAAGAGCAGCTAAGAGAGGCAGTGAGAATTCACACACAGGCTCATCTGTACAGCTTGGGAGAGGGACAAGCAGCCTTTCCTCCTGTGAGGAGGTCTGGTGCATACAGGGGCCTGGGATGTCCATCTCCATCTCCACTAGCACCCCGGCCAGAGCAGGTGCTCATATGCCCGAGGGAAACTGAGTCGCAGCTCCCAGGAAACAAATGGTGTGGCCTCCAATAGGACATGAAAGGGCATCCCCGGCCTGGCCACCACCTCTCCCAAGACTTCTAGCGCACTGGCTTGTCCTCACAGCACAGCCATGGTAGAAACAGTGCGGTGGGGCCTCAAAAAGTCAAATGTGGAGCCACGTGATCCAATGACTCCATTGCAGGGACCTGAAGGGCCCCAGGCACACTTGCGTTCACTGCCGTGTGGTTCACAAGGGCCCAGGACCCCATCGCAGATGAATGGAGGAGCAGTGTGGTTCAGCAGTACAGTGGAAGACTTCAGGCTTAACAGGACAGGTGGGGGCTCGAGAGATGGCTCAGTGGTTAAAGCACCTGCTGCCCAAGGGTAAGGACCAGAGTTCCGATCCCCAACACCCACATAAACACAGGAAGGGTGCTGCTGCCCACCTGAAATTCTGGCACTCTGAAAGTGGAGCCCGTGACTGGGAGATCCCCAAAGCAAGCTGTATCAGCAAGCTTTGGATTCAATTGAAAGATGATGAGAGAGAGAGAGAGAGAGAGAGAGAGAGAGAGAGAGAGAGACTGACTGCAAAAGACTCAACATCAACCTGCAGCCTCCACACACACGGCTGTGTACACATATGTTCCCACATACAGGAGGAACAGGCGTATATGCACATACCACAAACAGACACACATGAGAGAAAGCAGGTGTGGGGAGATGTGACACACTGTTGACAACCGTTACAGAACAGACATGATGAGTGATGCACAGGTCCTGAAGACATGGGTGTTGGGGATCAAACTCAGGTTCTTATGCTTGTATGAAAACAATTTACCAATGAAGTTATCTCCTTGCCCCCAAAAGACATTTTTAAAAGCCACGAGGACATTCCCAGCTCCATCCGACTGGGCATCAGCTGTCAGCTCCTGCCTCTCCCACTGTGTACAACAGGCACACACACACACACACACACACACACACACACACACACATACACACGCACGCACGCACACATGTCTCCATGCCAAGTTCTTTTTGCAGCTACAGGAAGGTCCCCATCCCCAGGATTTCCTCCTTCAACAACTTTGCAGAGAAAGTCAGCGTCAGGATGATCCCACACCAAAAGGTGCTGCTTAGGTGGGAGAGATGCTTGTCTGTGACCAGCTGAGACAGTCAGGTGTCCGCCATATGGAAGTCAGCCAAGGGTCTGCTTCCTCTTGCCCAGAACAAAAGAAAAACAACACGCACTCAGAGTGGCGGTTGTGCCGGGTTGATGGGTGATAATCAGTCTACACCAGCAGCTACCCTGTGCTCCCTCCTCCTAGGCAAGTAACAACAAAGACCCAGAGATGTGCCAGCCAAGGCCAAGGCAGAAAGAGACGGATGGGGCTGAGGCGAAGGGGCACCGTGTCTCCCAAGTCCGAGAGGCGAACACACCACTCTGCTCAGACCTGTGCAAGGAGGAGGCTTGGCAAAGGCCTGTCTGCCCTGGATGAAAGGGAGGGGAATGCGTGTACAGGGCAGGCAGGGGCAGGATGGCTGGCTCACTGGGACAGACAGCAGTGAGGCCGAGGTCTCAGCAGATTTTGGGTGACAGGTTCAAGGGGGGACTGCTTTATTTATTTATTTATTTATTTATTTATTTATTTATTTATTTGCTAACATGGACTGGGTCACGGCCCAGCCACAGATGCATCTTTATTTAATTTACAGCAATTATACTCACATTCTGCTAGACAAATAGATTTTACAAGCTCTCAGTTAAATGTGGATAATTATGGCTGCTGGTGTCTAGGGACGGCATCGTCCAAGCGCTGGAGAAAGAATCACAGCCCAAGTCCTCCAAACGCCGTAAATTAGCAGGGAGCATCCCTGTGGCAGCCAAGCAATTACCATGATTTCATTTTATCCAGTGCCACCTCCCTGCCTGTGTGCTCTTCTCCATGCATGCATGTGTGTGCGTGTGTGTGTGTGTGTGTGTGTGTGTGAGAGAGAGAGAGAGAGAGAGAGAGAGAGAGAGAGAGACAGAGAGAGAGAGAGAGAGAGAGACAGAGAGAGAGACAGAGAGAGAGACAGAGAGAGAGAGAGACACTGCTGTGAATGGCTCCACCACACCTACTGGCTTGGTCTGTCTCTCCCCCTTCTGAGGCTTGTCACTGGGTTGGGATGCAGCTCTGCCTTGAACCATCCATCCTGACGGTGGCTGGGCATGTATCCTACAAAGTGCAGAATACAACCAGCAGCCTCCTCCTGCCATCCCGTGACAGCCCTCCTCCCCCAAATGGCCACCAATGGAGGGGTTCCCAGAAAGCTGGGGTATAGATCAAAGCTCCAGTACTGCCAAGACCTGCACATACACACTGCCAAGACCTACACGTATGCACATTTCATGCTGGTGTAGATCAATTCGGAATTTCAGAAAGGCATAGCACGAAGCAAGTGCTAGCCAATTACCAACGATGAATGTCACCAGGGGTGTGCATGTGTGCATGCATGTGAATGTGGAGAAGCATATGTGCATGCATGTAAACATGGGTGTATGCATGCATGTTCATGCATACACATGTGTATGTGTGAACTCCAGGTGCAGTCTGGGGTCCCCAGGTTTTCAGTGCACACTGCTAGCACTTTCGAACAGTGCAGTCGTGGGGCTGGAGAGATGGCTCAGCGGTTAAGAGCACTGGCTGCTCTTGCAGAGGACCCAGGTTCAAATCCCAGAACCCACATGGCAGCTAACAACCATCTGTAACTCCAGTTCCAGGGTTTCTGATGCCCTCTTCTGACCTCTGCGGGCATGGCACAACACAGGTGCACTTACACACATGCAGGTATTATGCTCATACACATAAAATTAAAATAATAAATAAAATAAAATAAATCATTTAAACAGTACAGTCTTGGAGAAGCCTCTTAATCTCCAGCACTCTGTACATGAAGGGAAGGGATCCTTTCCTGCGCAAAGCGCCCACACATCACAGATGCAAGGGTCTGCCGTGCTGAATAGAAATATGTTTCCAAAGTGCAAAGCACCAGTGAAGTCAGTGGCACTGATGCTCTGCAGGAGTTCCAGCCGCCAAGCTGCCTGTCGCCGCCCCTGCCCCCAGCATCAAGGAGGTAGGGGATGGTTAGCAGGTGTGCCTTCTTTTAGGCAAATCTAATGTTCAAAAACCAGAAATTGGCTGATGAGTTGCTTCCAAAAAGGGCCCCTTCTTGTGAAAAAAAGGAACAGTGCATTTCAAAGATGCCATTTAAAGAAATACTCATTGGCCTACAAGGTTCTCCAAACATACTGACAGCACCCAGTCAGGGACTCCCGGTGGTGTGCTCCCCCACCAGGGGGACCACCAACAGGCATAAGGGTGGGTCTCCCAGAGAAGGTGCTGGCAGGTGGTGGCCTAGCAGCCATTGAGGGTCCTCCCAGGCCTTCTCCCTCTGGGGCCATGACCAGGCTCTGTCCGCCCTCTCGGTGATGAAGACCTAAGGAGATTGGCCCTGCTTCCAGGGTCCCTCGTCAGGATGAGTCCCAGGCGAAGCAGGCCAGCCTGAGGAGACAAATGTCACAGGGCTTCTTTGCATCCTTGTGTTCCTGCTCTGTAGGGCAAAGTCATACAGCCTCGGGGGTGAGGGCTGTGTACCAATGGACCCACCCTGCGCAGAAGGCTGTTATGGCACCTGGGAGGTCTGCCTGTCTCTGTGGGTCTGCTGGGGAGGAACCATGTGACAGGGGGACGTCTCTGAGCCACACTAACAAGGTGATGTGTGGCAGAGCTTGGGTCACAGCTGAAGACTGAGGTCAGTGATGTTGGTGCCCCCATGTCTCTGGGAGGCACCCCACAACAGACTGTGGACCACAAGTCTGGGGGTGTCTCTGGCTGGCAACACCCCTGATCACCATCTGTGTCACGAAAATGGCACTGCAGAGCCTGGGAGCCTCTCACCCACAATTCCCCAGCCTCCACCTCCTCCTTTCCCTTAGGCTGGCTCCAACACAGTGAGGATAACCAGGGACAAGACGGCCTGCTGGGCTCTGCGTCCTTCTATCTAGTTGTGGACCCTGACGGTGGCTCTGGAGCCTTCCGAATGGGAGTCTGATGTCTGAAGGCAGACTTGCCTGGATTACACCCTTTGATACAGAAAGTAGACAGGTTGTGTTGCCCTTGCCAGGCCCCGGGGCCTCTTATGGGGCCCTATGGTGTCACCTCCTGGGCCCTCCACTCTGAAGAAAGCGTATGGTAAATAGCCCAGGTGGGAGCTTGTACAGGAAGAAATAGGCTCAAACTACCAGGGGCTGGGCAGTGGCGTGGGAGGGCTGTGTCCCTTGAGGACACTGAGATGCGGTGGTAGCTGTTACCCCAGTGTGAGGCTTGCCAGTTGCATCTGGCAACTGTAACAATGCAGCTGAGACTGGGCACTAGCAGCAATTCCAGAGAGGCAGGAGGAAGAAGGAAGAGAAGGAAGGAGACTCTGACAGGATCAGCTCTGTAAGCGGCTCAGCCCACTTCCTGCCCTGACCCATGTGGCCCTGCCGTCAGCATCCAGCCCCTTCGCTGTTTTCAGTATGTCTGGACAGCACCCCAAGCACCCTTTCTCACCCCTCAGGGACGAGGTAACGGGCAGCTCAAGGACAGAGGATGCTTGCATGGGAGCCATTCCACATAATCTCTTTAACGTGGGATCAGCGCTCCCATGGGAGACACCCTCCAGCAACTCACTTCCTTCACTCCTATTCTCCTGGATTTGGGGGAATACAGTGTGTATCCATCCCTCTCGGGGGTCATGGCCTCTTCCAGGTGGAGCCATGGTGGACCAAGCCTGCTGTGTCCCCAGGGCCTCATGACCAAGGCACAGGCACAGTGACAGAGATGCCCAGGGAGGGGCGAAGTAGGAGGAGAGTCGGCTGGAAGGCGCCCAAACCATGCTTTATCCCTCAGGCTGCTCTGAGGGAGGTAGGACTCAGAGTCCGGGGGCTGCAGGGAGAAGGGGAGCAGGGAAAGAGAGACCCATGAGGAGCTGGTCTGAGGTTCCCAAGAAGACAGCAGTCACCATTTTCCTGCAAACCCACCTTGCCACCAACTGGGCGTTAAGATGCCCAGCACCCACATATTCCATGTCCCCCCATCCATCCTGCTCATGTGATGTGCACTGTCCTTCCTGTGTTCCCAGTCTGTCTGCATGCCTGGGTTAGGAACACGGGGCTGTCCCTGGCTCCTTCATCATCACCATCTGCGATGGACGGGATGACCCCCACCATTGACGTGGTAAAGCCCTCACCCCCTCTTTAGTGCAACTGTTTGGGGGAGGGGCCTGGACAGAGGTAATTAAGGTCAAAAGAAGTGCTAGGGTGGGGCTCTCTTCTGACACAGGCTACCCAGGCTTTCTTCTCAGCCTCTTGGATGGAGCCCAGCCTGGTTCTGAGGAGTCCATGGACTCCCAGGCGCCTGGTTCTGAGGAGCCCATGCACTGGCATGGGCCTGGTTCTGAGGGGTCCATGGGCTCCCAGGGGCCTGGTTCTGAGGGGTCCATGGGCTCCCAGGGGCCTGGTTCTGAGGGGTCCATGGGCTCCCAGGGGCCTGGTTCTGAGGAGTCCATGGGCTCCCAGGGGCCTGGTTCTGAGGGGTACATGGGCTCCCAGGGGCCTGGTTCTGAGGGGTACATGGGCTCCCAGGTGCCTGGTTCTGAGGAGTCCATGGGCTGGCACGGGCCTGGTTCTGAGGGGTCCATGGGCTCCCAGGCGCCTGGTTCTGAGGAGTCCATGGGCTCCCAGGGGCCTGGTTCTGAGGGGTCCATGGGCTCCCAGGGGTCTGGTTCTGAGGGGTCCATGGGCTGGCACAGGCCTGGTTCTGAGGGGTCCATGGGCTCCCAGGGGCCTGGTTCTGAGAAGTCCATGGGCTGGCACGGGCCTGGTTCTGAGAGGTCCATGGGCTGGCACGGGCCTGGTTCTGAGGGGTCCATGGGCTCGCATGGCCTCTGTCTTCACATCCATGCCTCAATAAACTGAACCGCAGAGGCTTCCCGTGGCGCCCAGACTTTTGCACCGGCCCTGCCTTCTTGGCCAGCTACAACCATCTCCTGTGATCTTGAATTAGGCACTGCTTTATCTGGGGGGACTTCGTTTATCCAGTCAGGGCCAGGAAGCCTTCTCCACTCCCTGGTCAACTCCTCATCTTCGTCAGTCCCCACTGCACAGTCTTCCAGCCGGCCTGTCTCCCAGTCAGAGCAGCTCAGCCTCCTGGAGTTGGGAGTTGGGTCTTGCTTGCCCCCCACTTTCCTGGGGAGATGTCCAGATAGACTCCTCCATTGGATATGCTCGTGATGGACGAGGAAACAAAGGAACAATGGTCTTTACCAGGAAAGGCTCAGTGGGGGTTGGAGCCCACAGTCTCCTATCTGCTTCTAGAAGGTGTTTCTCTCCCTCTATAGAGATGCGCAGAGGCGGGTGGGGAGGCCTGCAGCCAGGGAGTCCCTGCCACTGTCAAATGAAGCTGGAGCTCGGTAGGAAAAGCAGCCACCGAGCTGCACAGGTCACTTCCGCCATCCGCCCGGCCCGTCCGCCTGCCACTTGCTCCTGCTGAGCGTCCTTAAGCCAATGTTTCCTGTGTTTGACTATAAAGTCCCAGCACAGGACAGCCAAGGCCACCTCAGGACTCCAAAAGGGACATCCACTCATACTCTTGTGCATGCACGTGTTACGCACACTCATGAGGACATGTGTATGCATACAAGCACACACACAAAGCATCTTTGCTTGCTTTCAAACTGTTCTTGTCACACAGGAAGCTGCTGGCAGGAACAAGGCCCTGGCAGATGGTGCTTAGCCTGTGGTTCTAGCCGACAGCTCACCCTTATATGGCTGCCACAATCACCGTGCCAGGCAAGGTCTCCAGCAGCTGGTCCCGCCCCACCCCTTCCTCCTAATAGACTGGGTATCTAGGCCGCCTCTCCTGCCCTGCCCTGGGTGAGGTGCTGAGGGGCTGCTTCCGTGCACAGACAAACCCCGCCTCCCTCTCCTGCCTGTGCTTCCTGCTCTTCCTCCTTGGTTAAGGTACCATGCTTCCTGCCACCACAGGTGCCTGCTCCTCCCCAAGGACCTGCTTCTCCACAGTCACACCTGCAAGCCAGGTCCCCACAGGGTTCCCGTTGACAGGTGAGGGAACACTAGAACCATCTGAGTCATGAGCAGGGCCCATGCAACAACAGCCCAGCCCACTCGGTACCTTTACATCCAGAACCCAGCCTGTGCGCACAGGCCGACCCCACCACTAGCATCTGGGCATCTCACAGGCTGGTCTCAGTTCTCCCCTGGTCCCTGTGTGGCCCCATGACACTGTAGCCATGACGGCCTTCAGTCATCCACGGGCCTCTCTACTCAACCACCATGACCAAGTCCTGCCTTGTAGCGGGTCTCCCACGGAAAGCCTTCTCAGAGAGCCTGGGTCACCGAAGACACTTAACCCTCACACCTAATCTTCCCATGTCTCTCTACCCCACCATGACCTACAGTGACGGCGGTACCTGAGACACATCATGTTCCCAGCAGGGCAAGGCTTCCATGCCTCCCATGTCTAGTACAGGAAATAGGCAGGCAGCCCATCACACCCTCTGAAGCTCATTCTCCTGAGACTAAGGAGGCCAAGATGGTGCTGGCCTTGTTGAACACCCAGAGCTTCCAGCCAGCGTTCCTCCTGCTCCTGTCCCCTCCTCTCTGCCTCCTGCTTCCCCACCACACTGCTACTGATGTTAACAGCACACACAAACTCTTTCTCCCCCTGCCCCCAAGGAGGCCAGCCAGGATTTAAGATGGCTCAGAGAGACAGGCTCCATTTCAGCCACAGGCAGGCATGGGGAAGCAGCCACTGTGCACACAGGAATGGGCCTTGCAGGGGAAGCTTGCAGGAAACCACTCCCATCAAACTAGAAACCCTTCAACACACCAGGAAATGCGGGAGCCATGTCTCCATGGGAGTCTCCCCAGCCCAGAGTTTATCTAACTGTCCTTTCTGGGGTCTCTCCGTCTGAAAGGTGATTTCCAAACTCAATATGCTCTGGAAGTACCTCTGTTCCCAGAGTGAGGTATAAACACAGCAGCCCCACACTGGGCTTGGAAAATATTATTTTTCCTCTGCCACAGACTCTCCCATAAGATCATCGGGCAGGAAGTTAAACCTGACCTGCCAACACACGGTCCAGGCACTAAACTCAGACTGACACCTGTGGGCATTGGCCTGTTGACATCCTCTTCTCTGGACACATCTCTGTAGGCACCAAAGTTCCAAAGTTTGTCAATATGTTTGGCTGGAAAAACCACCTGAGATTTCCCATGTTGAATTAGAGAGTCTCGACACATGTAGAGAGGTGGAGAGCCATTCTTTTTATAAGGTTTTATTTTATTCTTAAGTTATGTGTATACCTGTATGTCTGCATATAAGTGCATGTGAGTGGAGGTGCCACCAGAAGATGGGAGACAGTAATGGATGCCCTGAAGATGGAGATACAGGCAGTTGTGAGCTGCCTGACCTGAGTGTTGGGAACCAGGAGAAAGAAGTGCTCCGGACAGCTGCACCATCTCTTTTTAAAACTTTATTTTTTATGGGGACTGGAGAGATGGCCTAGTGGTTAAGAGTGCTGACTGCTCTTGCAGAGGACCTGGGTTCGATCCCCAGCATCCACATGGCGGCTGAGAACCATCTGTAACTCCAGTTCCAGGTGAATCCGACACCCTCTTCTGACCTCCAAGGCACTGCACGACACAGGTGCACAGACCTGCATGCAGGCAATACAGTCATACAAATAAAGAATACATAAAATTTTTTTTAAAAACTTTATTTTTTTATGTTCACCATAAAGAGAGCATCAGATCCCCTGGAACTGACATAACAGATGGTTGCTGGCTGCCATGTAGGTGCTGGGAAGTGAACCTTCATCCTCTGCAAGGGCAGCCAGTGCTCTTAACCACTGAGGCATCTTTCCAGCTCTTAGAGACTCACTCTTTACAGGAAAGTATGAAAAAATTAGGTCAAGCTTTTGAACATGATCACACATGTTGGCATATGGTTACGCAGTCAGAACACCATTGATAAGATACAAGGGTGCAAAATGGAGACCTGCTAACTATTGAAAGGTTGGTCTTTGGGGCAAAACAGCTGCCGTCTTTATCAGATCTGATGCACCTGCTTACAGGAGAACATCACGATGCGGCCATGGACTGTCAACATTCCCTTATACAAGGAGGGATGGGGAGGGCTGCCCTCACCTGAGATTCCAGCTACCCCTCCTAGGCATTTTTTGGAATTCTTCTCTAATTGCATGTGACCTTGGGGTCTCAGTTTGTAGTTTGGGGAAGGCTAACAGAAGGAAGACCACCTATGCAGCTGTGTGAAGCCAACATACATGCTGAGTGAAGGCTTTGCAGCGCGGCTGCTTCAGGTCACCCATGCTCTATAAGTAAGTCCGATACCCTGGTTGGTTCTCCGAGGTGAACTGTGACAGGTGGACACTTCGGTTAGTCATCACCTTACGAAGAGAAGGCAGATGTAGTTTGCATCTCCACAGGGAAGGGATTGACATTACCCACAGCCGTCTTCATAACTCCAGCCACTCTAAACTGAAACTGTATGTCTACTGAACAACTTGGCAATTCCCATTCTACTGTCTAACTCTATTCTAGGGACCGCCTTTGAGTGGAATCACACAGTAGTTGTGTTTTCATGACTGACATAAAGTCCTCAAGGTTCATCCACATTGTAGCATCTATCAGAATTTCCTCCTTTTTAAAACAGAGTATACACTTCACTGAACTGCAAATAAATAAATAAAAAACTGAGTAATATTTTATTGTTTGGTCATACCACACTGTGTGTTGACATTCAGCTTGGACACTTGGACATGGCTTCTGCCTTTCAGCTGTGACAGTAGGTATATAGATATCTCTACTCTGCAACAGCGAATCCTTGGTACAGTGTCCTGTTCCTTCCTTCCAAAGAAACAGGCACCTATGTGGAGCTGTAGTCCTTGGGCTGGGCTTCAAGGCTTGGGGCTCATGAAATAGTTAATCTTCGTGTGTCAGGCATCTGGGATATTGGGAAGTCTACAAACGTCTGCCTGTCCATTAGAAGCCTGAGCTCATTTTTTAATGGTCACTAATGGCCTTTTATTCATGCTCAACCTGTTTCATTAAAAATTACCTTATTTGTTTGAAGTGGAAATAAAGGACAATTAATTAATTTGTTAATTATCCCTCCTTCCTTCCCTTGAATGCTGGTATCAAAGGCCCTGGGAAGAGAGATGTGAAGGAAACAGCGTCCTGTGCCATTGAGAAGCCCTAAGGCAGCGAAGTGAGGTGGTGTGCAGCGGCTTCAAAGGAGACAAAATGAGTGAGCCAACTCACCTTGGAATTCTATAGCTCCACTTCCGAGCCGCCACAGCCTGGCCCTCCGCCCTGAGCTTTGTGCTCGACCCCTAGGTGTATGACTGTCCCCAAGACAAGCATTCAGAGCACCTGGCTCCCTCCCTCTCTCCTGCTCCCACACCCCAGTGTTAGTTGCCCTGGCTCTCTCTCAGCACTGACTGTCACCCAGCCCACTTCTTACTTTCCTGTCAGCCTGGGTCCCCAGCCTGTGTGATGTGATGCGGGTGGTCTTCAGTCCTCAGTCCTCTAGAAACACCTCACAGACACAGGCGGAGGTGTGCCGAAATAGTGCCCCAGGTCTCTCTCTCTCTCTCTCTCTCTCTCTCTCTCTCTCTCTCTCTCTCTCTTTCTTGTTCTTCTTGTTCTTCTTGTTCTTGTTCTTCCTTCCTTCCTTCCTTCCTTCCTTCCTTCCTTCCTTCCTTCCTTCCTTCCTTCCTTCCTTCCTTTCTTTCTTTCTTTCTTTCTTTCTTTCTTCTCTCTCCCTTCCTTCTTTCTTGTTTGTTTTTGGAGGGACAAAGTCCCAAGTCTCATGAATCCAAGGCTGGCCTTGAGCTCACTATGTAGCAGAGGTGACCTTGACATTCTCATCCCCCTACCCCTACCTCTCAAGTGTTGGGGTGTCAGGTGCGCCCACTGTGCCTGGTTTGGGCAGTGCTGAGGATCCAACCGAAGGCTCTTGGCAGGTAAGCAGGCACTCTACCAGCTGGGTCACTGCCCCAGTCCACTCTAGATCTTTCTTAATGCAATCAAGCTGACTGGTCAAATGAACCAGTACACCCTCAGGAGATTGTCACCTCTATTCCCTTCAGATTGTAGGAGGGCTGCAAGTTGGCCTGTGTCACCAACAGCAGTAGGACAAGCCATCGCTCTGCACCTTCAGACACTAGGTGAGTCACTTTTTACTGCTGAGACCCTGCCAGGGATGATCAGTTTATATGAATAGGGCTTATCTGGGCTTAGTCTACAGCCACTCAGCCCTCACGGAGGTTGAGTATGTCAAGGCAGGGGCATGCAGTGGAAGGCTGTTCACCTTCTGGTGTCAGGAAGCAAAGAGATTGACAGGGTTTCCACATCTCCTTCGTGGGCCTGCCTCCAGTAGTCTAACTTCTTCCATGAAGACGCAGCTCCTGATGACTCCACTACCTCCCAACAGTACCTGCGAGTCAAGTTGACACACTTATAATCACCTGGGAAGACAGTCTCAATGAGGGACTGTCTACATTGGGCTGGCCTGTGAGCACGGCTGTGGGGAGTTGTCTTAACTAAGTGACATGGAAAGACCCAGCCCCCATAGCAGGTGACCCCATTCCCTAAGTGGAGAAGCGGAGCTGAGTGCATGTGAGCACGCATGCGTCCTTCCTCTCTGCTTTTGACTGTGGTTGTGATGTGATCAGCTGTGTGAAGGTCCTGCCTCAACTTACCCCTGGGACCATAGGCTGATGTAAACTCCTCCCTTCCTAGGTGGATTTTGCCCAGGCATAGAACAGAGCCACGGACTGGGGGCCATGCCTTTAACTAATGGGAACATTTCTGATAGCAAGCTGTACCAACACTCGGTCCTGCTGGGGTCCACATGCAGCCAGGAAGGCTGTGGGGTTGTCCCGCTTCTGCCGTCTGGGTCATTTTCTCCATGACCTCCACAGTGCCACCTCCCTACCCTAGTGACCTGAGTTTTGGGTCAACTGGTTCAGAGACTTTGTGTATGTCCACTGCAAAGGCTTGACAGGTAAGCTTCCAGGAGAGTGGTCCCAACTGCCTCCGCCTCCATCACATGACATGTTCCTCCCTTCAGAAGTACCTGTGTCACCCCTTCCCTCAACACTGGCTTGGCAGGAGACTGCCAGCAGCGTGTGTAAACTATGAGATACACGTGTGTGCGACAGCAATCCTGGACTCTGACGTAGCTTGAGAGTATGCCAGCTACCAATCTGCTTAGCACAACAGTGGAGCAAAAGCACAAGTCAGCTTGCTCGTTGGGACGCCCCTTTTCTGGGTACACGCCACGAGTGGGATGATGCGTGATGGTGTGGAGGTCTAGGACTGGCTGCTGGGAGGTGATGTCATGCGATGTAGCGGCTGCCTGCCCCATACCTATAAGTGGCCTGTTACATAGAATAAACGTATTTTCACAGATTTGCACCATCTGACGTGGTCCCCAGGCTGTGACTACACACATGCTTGGGTGTGGGGCCATCAGCCCCACAATTGGCTCTTCAGCTTGTTTGGCCATGGGAGCCTGCAGCTCCACAGCTGCGTGTTCGGCCGTGAGGCCATCAGTCTCACAGCTGTGTGCTTTGCCACAGTGCCATCGCTGTGCCCTTCGCACACGTGCCCTCTTCAGCTTGTCCAACCGTGGTGCCAACAGTGCCCCACACGTGAGGCTGCAGACACTGGCCCACAAGGCTTCTGGGTCATGGAAAAGAAACCTCCTCCCTAAGACGCTGCTGTTTTCTGAACACAGAGTGACCCCACCCAGACAGGTCAACCCAGGCCCAGTAAGGAGCTGTGCCTGCCCTCCTGACCCACAGCTCAGAACAGCGGTGCCCAGCCCAGATCAGCTCTCAACCTGCTGCCTGGAAGACCCTCCAGCAACATACAGGTTCTTGGGCTGGTGAGATGGCTCAGTGGGTAAAGGTGCTTACCACCAAGACTGACGACGCAAATTCAGTATCCAGCAGCCGCACAGTGGGAGAGACTCAACTCCCAAAAGTCGTTTTCTGATCTCCACATGTACACTGTGCATGATATGCATGCAAATACACAATAATGCTAATACTACTGCTAATAATAATAATACTAATACTAATAATAATACACACAATACTACTACTAATAATAATAATACACACACAATAATAATACTAATACTACTGCTAATAATAATACACACACAATAATAATACTAATACTACTGCTAACAATACTAATACTAATAATACACACAATACTACTACTAATAATAATACACACACAATACCAATACTAATACTACTGCTAATAATAATACTACTGCTAGTAACACACACAATAATACTAATACTAATACTAATACACACACAATAATACTAATATTACTGCTAATAATAATACACACACAATAATAATAATTTTAAAAGGTACAGCTGTTCCTGTAGTTCACTTAGCTATGTTAGAGTCACTACGAACACTGACACTGAGGTGGCAGATATTGAACCAGAGGCATGCAGCATTGGGAGCCTGTGAGCCACTGGACACGGTGTCCCTTCCACCAACCTATACCTAGCCTTGTTTTAAGGGTGTCTCTTTACAGACTCCGTATTTAATACAATTGCTGAGCTGTTAGTATTAGACTCACAGCCCTGAACACCAGGTAACTGCAGCAAGCTGCTCTAAAATGCCTATTTTCTCCATAAGGTGCATCACAGGCTCTTTGTGCTTAGAAACAGGAGACTTTGGGCCATTTTAGACAGTGAAACCATACCCACAAAGAAACCAAATGTGAGAAGTGTAGCAGAAGTGGTCAACAGAAGGCCTCTCTCTTACAGCATCATGAGAAACAGGAACAGGGGGCCCAACTGACTTCACCTACGAACACTTGCATTGGGTGACATAAATTTTGTGCCACTGTCCATGTGCCTGTAAATGGCCACAAAAGCGTGTTGGCATTCACTTTGGTGAGACAAAAGGGAATTTTAAAAAGACAGACTCCAAACGATTCAACTAGTAGGATCATTTGTTACACAGCAATGGTTGACTGTTACAAATGACGGAGCTCCTCATCTTCCAAAAGGAAAATGTCTGGAGTGGTGGAGACCAGGACAGGTGATGACCATGGAACGAGCTGGAGATCTTCATAACTCACAGCCCCAAACGTCAGGTTACAGGAGAGGCTCCTCCTCCTAGAACATTCCAGCAGTTACACGGGTCGATCAGAGCCCAGATGGAAGTGCAGAGACGAGCTCCAGCATCCTAGTGTTGCCTTGACAACCACAGGACCCAGACGCTGCTCTCCGCATCCGCTCAGAAGCTGTAAGTGGGATTTTAGGACATGAGGGCGGAGAGCAGGCTCACACTATGTCCCTGTCAGGTCCTCTGCAAAGCAGCAGGGCCAGGCTCCTCAGTCGAGGTCAGACCCCCTACCCCCATAGATCTGTGTAGAGAGACAGCACACTGACTGCAGAACCATGCTGATTGGCTGACGGCATGGGGTCAGAAACATACACGCAGACCTGCCCCCTTGTCTACTGGGAGGTCACAGACCCCTCTCAGAGCTGCGAGATGCAGGATTGTGAAGGCTATAGCCAGGAAGACGAGGCCTCATCTAACTGACAGCCCTCCCCATGATGGCACCTCAGGCCTGAGCTCCCTGGACCAGGTTGGCTGGCCCTGGCTGCCTTCCCTGTGCATGGCTCTGAGCGAGGATTTGACCCGGGTGCTTCTGCCTCATTTAGGAATATGGTGATCCAACTCATTCTGCCTCAGACAGGCACAAGCTTGGAGCTAGGTTTTACTAAGGCGCGGTGATGAGGACGGACATTTTCTAAGGAGCTGGGGGCAGGAGGGTATCCCTTGAGCACAGCTGGGATCCCAGGGAAGGTGCCAACACACTCAGAAAAATAGCTGTCACCGTAGACGTTATAGCAGGTTCTTGTCAAAGCGCATGAGACATGCACTGTCTTTCTAAGTCAACAGGGAGGAACAAAGATAAAACAGGAGGAGGCTACCCTACAGCCAGATGCCAGGAGTGGACGCACACAGGACAGTGTGCAGGGTCACAAGACCCACAAAAGCCCCTTGGCTGTCAGTCACCCGGGACCCTATGAACACACTGTGGGTACCAGGGTGTCCCACACACTGTGGGTACCAGGGTGTCCCACACAAAGGTGGACGGGAGTTCCTCCTGATTTTGTTCTTGTGCTCTGAGTATCTCAATCTAAAATTTCTGAATTTTTCCTTTTTTGATTAAAAAAATTATTTATTTGTTTTATGTGTATGAGTGTAATTGCCTGCATGTATGTAAGTGGACCCGTGTTGTGCGGAGCCCACAGAGGACAGACGAGGGCATTGGATCCCCTGTAACTGGAGTTAAGGACAGGTGTTAGCTGCCATATGGGTAACTAGGATTCAAACCCCAGTCTCCTGCAAGAGCAGTCAGCCCTCTTAACTGCTGAGCCACCTCTCCAGCCCCCTTTTCCTTTTGCTGAGACGGCTTCATGTACTCCAGGCTAGCCTCAACTTGAATTTATTGTGTCGTCAACGACGGCTCTAACTCCTGGCCCACCTACCTCCATGTCCCGAGGTGTTGGGATCAGGTGTGTGTCACCATGCTAGCTTCATGCAGCCATGCTGGGGATGGAACTCAGGGCTTCGTGCACACAAGGCCAGTGCTCTGCCCACATCCTCAGCACCGTCAGTCCGGAACTTCCGACTCGCCACAGTATAGACCTCGGAGGCACCAAACTTGAGGTCTGGAACCAGAGCTCCAGGTATCTTTGCAGCTCAGCTTTATGACCTCAGCTCAGGCCCATGCCTTCTGCTCTCTGCCTCAGTTTGTCTCACTATAAAAGGGCCACACCTGTACCTGCCTCATTAGGGAACACTACAGGAGTGAGTAGGTCAGCACAAAGAGAGGAACGTGCCCGGCCCCTGGTGGGCTCCAGACACTGATCGGTTGGGGCCCCAGGCTCCTGGGCCCTGCACTCCATTCCTGTTTTTGTCTGGCCTGTGGCTCCCACTGCATGTTACATTTATTTGTTTATGGGACCTCAACAAAGGCAGTTTCCTGATTACCTGCACACAGCTTATCCACAACAGCCTTTAAATCCGCCTTCTCTCTGCCACCTAGCACACCCCAGCCACCTCCTCCCACACCCTGGCTCTGTGTACTCAGGGAATGCAAAAACAGTTTTAACATTGTTCTAAGCCAAACATAATTAGGAAGGTAAACCACAGCAGCTAAGTGGCATAATGTGCTCCACATCCACGCTGCGCTCGCTGCACTCGCTGGGGGCAGCAGGGGGTCTTGGGCACTTCATGTGGGAGACAGACATGTTTTCCTCCAACTGCCTCATCTGCCCACTCCTTCCTGTAGCCTACAATCCACAGGAGAGAAAGAAAGCTCTTGCCTTTAAGCTGGGGAGGCAACATGGCAGAACGGATGCTTCTAGAAACATCAGTGACCATTCGCAAGGCTCTACGAATAGGCATTACGTGATACATGTGTCAGGGGATACCTGAGGGCCATCTAGCCCTGTGGGGAAGGTAGACCCATCTGACCTCCTCTAAGATGGGTGGCAGCGTAGAGCAGAATGGGGAGCCAGGTTCTTCTGAAACGTGTGTGAATGTACAGACGTGTGTGGCTGGCAGAGGGCAGAGTTAGACGTGTCCAAGTGTGAGCCCAGGGGGCAAGAGGGCTGTGCAAGGGCACAGAGGCTGTGGCAGAGGCTAGCGTAGAAGTCCAGTCACATAGCAGGAGCTAGGGGCACAGGTGAGACGGAGGCGGGGGGCGGTGCGCAGCTAGGCACTGCCAGGGCAAGATCGCTGGGAAAGAGCTGGGCCTGCAGGACAGAGAGCAGAGCAGGCCAGGCCAGGTCCGGGGGTTCTGGGTTGGGAAGAAACAAAGGCTACATCAGGAACACCCTGAGGGAAGGATGCTGGGCACACAGAGGGCACTAACCAGCCACTCCAAAGAATAAAATGTCAGGGCTGAAGCCAGAAGCATGTTTGCCTGCTTGGAACTGAAAGGGAGCAGAGGGGCTGGGGAGATGGTGCAGCATGTAAGGTGCTCGCGTAAGGACCTGAGTTTGAATCTCCAGTACCCACACAAGAACCAGTTGTGGCTGGGCATGGTGGCGCATGCCTTTAATCCCAGCACTCAGGAGGCAGAGGCAGAGGCAGGCAGATCTCTGTGAGTTCAAGGCCAGCCTGGTCTACACAGTGAGTTCCAGGCCAGCTGGGACTAAAGGGAGGCCCTTGTCTCTAAAAAAAGACAAAAAAAAAAAAAAAAAAAAAAAAAAAAAGAACCAGTTGTGGCGCTATGTGCCCGCAACCCCAAGGCTGGAGAAAGGTGGGGGGTGGAGGCAGGTGGGGGCAAGTTCACCTGCCTGCTCATGCTTGAGTGCATGCTCACACAGGGAGCGAGGTGGGGGAGGGAGGGAGGAGGGAGGGAGCAGCGAGGGAGGGGGTGGGAAGAAAGAGGAGGGAAGGAAGGAGGGGACTCACTGGCTTCCTCCACTGGGAGCTGAATGCTCATTTATGAAACAGGAAGGCCCTTCACACACTCTCGCTGGCCCCCATTCACCTAGTGGTGCTCTGACTTCCCCCAGGGGAGAGGGAGAGAGCTCCTCATCTCTCCTTTTCTCTTCTGGAAGCATCTCTGTCAGGAACCAAGGGCCCAACGGCAGAGTCTAAAATGAGACCGCTTGCAATTTTGCACTGTGTCTCATGTGGGGTGTCACCCCTCCCAGGCCACCCAGACCCCTGACTCCCTGAAGGCCTTTGTCAGCTCAGTGATCCCTTCTTCTCCCCAGGAGTTCCCCCAGGGCCAGCCTGCCCTCTAAATCAGAGCTCGGGCTGGGTCTCAGGCTGGCTGTCCCTGGGCCCAGAGGTCCGCTGCCCACCTCCTCCAGTGCGAGCTCCTTGACTGACACCTGCTCATCCCCTTCCTGCCCCTGCTTGTCCAGCACCTCCAGAGTCAGGGGAGTCGCTCGCTCATCACAAGGATGGCAGACCCCGGCCAGCACCTCAGCACTCACCTGACAATCACTGCCTGTTGTCCCACTGTCCACACGGGGCTGTGGGTTCCTGGGGCTGGGCCTCAGCTGCTTCTGTGACACTCAGAGGGAGGGAGGTGCTGGACACCTCCTGCTCCTGACACCTAGATCCCAAATCCCTGCCTCAGCAGGTGACAGGCTGCAGGAGCCGTCCACCTGATGGCTTTACCCTTGGGAAATTTGTTGTACACATTTCCTTCGCGATACAGATGCATGTGCACACACACACTTAAAAATAAAATAAATCTTGGGCTGGAGAGATGGCCTAGCGGTTAAGAGCGCCAACTGCTCTTGCAGAGGACCCGGGTTCGACCCCCAGCACCCACATGGCGGCTGAGCCGTCTGAAACTCCAATTCCAGGAGAACTCCATTTCCAGGGGAGTCTAACACCCTCTTCTGACCTCCGCGGCATTGCACATCATGGGTGCACGGACTTGCATGCAGACAATACATTCATACACATACGGAAATAAAAAAAAATTTAAAAATAAATAAATAAAATAAATCTTAAAAAAATAAAAGCACAATGACCCTGCAGTTCATGGAAAGATCTAGAAGCTACCACCCCCTCCTCTCCAAGGTTGGCCATGGCCTCTGATGGGCTCTGAGCATGGATCTGGTTCCCTGGGCCAGTGGCACTGCCAGGGCTGAGCAGCTGTGTCCTCCCCCTGCCCCCCACATATGGGTAAGGAGGAAAAGGCATGGTGTACGTGACAGCCCACGTCTCACTGGCTACCATGAGCTGCTGTTGGAGACCTCCTGCAGCCCCGGTCCTTCCTCCAGCTTCCCTCATTCTTTCCGGCTCTGACAGTCATCACCAGTTTGCCTTCAAGAAGGGAGGGACCCCAGCTCGGGAGCAGAGGGGGGAGGGAAGTGTGGGGGTCTGGAAGGCTTCGCCTCAGAGCCCATCTGCAGAGTAGCTATGAGAGGAAGGGGTTCCAGGTATGAAGTCACCTCTGCTTGAGGTTTCTGTCTGTCCATACATGGGGCAGGAGCTGTGAAATCTCTTTCCCTCTCCCCTCCCCGCCCCCCAAGCTCCTTTACCCATCCCCAGTTCCCATGATTTTAATTTTACGGTTCACATTTTCTCCCAGCAGAATCCTGGGATGACAAGGTAGAAAGTCTGCCTTGATTAACTGTCCCTTTGGCGCTGAGGCAGGGACCAGCGTGATAAATAGCAAGAATAAAACCGAGAGAGGCGTGTGGCAGGCAATCGGCAGGCTGGGCCGTAAATCCCGGCTCTGATGGGCCCGAGATGAGCTGGTTATTTCAGAGGGGGAGTGAGGATGGGGGCAGAGGCAGCTCACAGAGCTGCCCCCCCATGCCTGTGCAGTGGATATTGTTTAAGTAAGACAGAGTGGAACCGCTCTACCTTGCCATTGATTTTTAATAAAAACAGGTAACACGCTGCAAATCTCACAGTTATTTCATTTCTTCTCTCCTTCACCCACATGTCCGGTAACCCCCCCACAAGGACTCCGTCCAACGGGCAGTGACCATGACTGCTGTGTCTGTCAGGGGTGGGCCCAGGGTTTTGAGGGGTTTCCAGGAGGTGCAGGCTCTCTTCTGCTCATGCACACGCACACACACACATGTAGTTCATCTGAATGGATGGCAAGATCCACACTGTACACATGTGTGTATACGCATGTACACGTGTGTATGCTCTGCACACATCTGTGAATGCATATTCATGCTTATATACATGCACGCAGACACGCATGCTCCCCCCCAGTGAAAAGGGATAAACCAGGGCCTGAGGTTGCTATCCACTCATTCCCATTCTCTGCTGACTTTGATTCCAATATAAATAAGCCAGAACATTCCAGAAGTAGCAGAAAAGCACATTCATGAGGACAGGAAAACAGGTGCAGCTTTAGAAGCGTGCCAGGGGAAGGGAGGGCCATGCTTCCATCAGATTCACAGGCGTCCCAAGCTCCACACAGCAGAGATGGTGACTCAGGAGGAGTGGGCTGAGTGGCACAGAGGTCACCAGCCATCAGAAATCAAGGCCACCCCAGGCAGGTGCCCAGTTTCCCCAGAATTACTGGACGCAGGTGACGCTCTGCTAATTTCCGGCTGCAGCAGCCTGCTGGGTGCCTGTTATCGCCAGTTAATAGCTTCCATCTGAGCTGAGGAAACAGCCATGTCCTGCGGACGTGCCCAGCATCTCCATGGCACTTCCCATGTTTCCAGAGGGTCCTCACAGACGGTGCCGCCTTCCTTCACACATTTACCGTCCCTCATGATGACAGCGTACCAGTCACCATCATCTGCTCCTGAAGCCAGGGCTGAGCAGCTTCCGATGGCCTACGAAGCTCTGTCGGCTGTACCTGGGACCCTGCACCTGGTGGGGTCAGGGAAGGGGGCTGGGCTGTCCCTCCACTGTCTCCGCCCCACTAGTTTCCTCCCACAGAATGGTCACTGTTGGTCTTCTCCATCAGGTTTTTTCTTAACTGTCTGTTGGTAGCTCACATGTAGATCCCCACACCATGTCCCCACCCTGCCGTGGCTGTTTAGATGGATGTTCGTGACCCGGCTGACTACATCTCAGGCAGATCACACCTCACCCCCAGGAACCCAGGGATATGAATGCTGAGTGGAGAGGATGTGGAGGCTGAGGAGGGGGCTGGAAGGGAGGAACATCATGGGGACAGCTGCCAGAAAGAGAAGCTGGAAGGGTGGGGATGGACCGAGGGGGGGAGAGGAGGGGTGCTGGGCGGGTGCTAGGCTGAAACCATGGTCCAGTGTGTAGTCTCCAGTGATCTTGGGCAAGTTCCTCGTGTCTCAGAGCTTTGAGTCTCACAGTGCTTAGAGTCTTCATTTAAAAATCCTCCCAGCACTTGGGAGGCAGAGGCAGGTAGATCACTGTGAGTTCAAGGCCAGGCTGGTCTATATAGTGAGTTCCAGGACAGCTGGGAAACCCTGTCTCAAAAAAACAAAAAAAAAAAAAAAAAAAAAATCCTCCTTGAGCAGTTCCGTCCAGCACAGGGCATTCTCAGAACATCCAGATTGGGAATGGCTACACATGCCACCGAAGACACACCTGTGACCTCCCTTCACTTGGGACACGGAATATAAACTAAGAGACTGTACAAACCACACCATGGGGTCAACACTGACCTAGTCACAGCCCTCTGCACCTGTCCACAATCTCACCAGCTCCCCTGGGCCCTGTGATGGTGAATCTTGTCAACCTGATTTGGAACCGGAATCAACCAGGAGACCGGCGGCCTCTGGGTGGGTCTGTGAGGTCATTTTCAGGAAGGATTAGATGAGAGGGAGAACCGTCCTCAGAGGGAGCAGCGCCCCCTGGTGGCAGCCAGATGCAAAGAGCCCGGGGGGGGGTACAGTCCTGCCCGCCTGATTACCTTTGCTTCTTGCTGATGTGTCTACCTGTTGGTGACACCACCACCCTTAGTTGACATCAGAGCCCAGCTTCCCCAGCCTTCCAACATGGACCGAAGACCAGTGACTCTCCAGCATGCAGCCAGCCATGACTGGACTCCCCAGCCTGTAGTGTGTAGGCCAATCTAACAGATCCCCCTTTAATATCATAGTACCAGCTCTGTCTCCATAGAGAACTTTGACTAACACAGCGCCCCAGGCTAGGCTGGGCTCCTTGCCATTTCCACGTATTTGTCTTCCTGAGCCTTTTGGAGCATTGGAGACCCAGTGCGCCCCAGCCTTCTCCACCCTAACTGCCTTTGGAGTGTAGGGTACTGTGACCAGCTATACAGTGAGCCCTTCATAGCCGAAAGCAGCAGTGTCTAGACCATACAACCCCTACTTTTGACCCCAATTCCAGAAGATTATTCCTATCTTCCCACTGCTCTTCACTGGGCCCCCCAACCCCTGAAGCCTGAGAACGTCTGGTTCTGGACATCTTGTGCAGAAGGAAATCACACGTGTGGCCCGGGTGTCCGCCTTACACTGACCTGGCATCTCCAAGGCCAGTACTTCTCCCCGTTTGTATGCACACACTACTCCTCTGCCTGGTGAGTGTACGGGTTGTCTCTCTTCTGCAGCTATTGCCACTGGTGTCCCTATGATCTTGGCCAAACGTGTTTGTGTGTGATGCGTCTGTTGGTCTTGGTATGGTACAGAGAACACGTCCTGCCAAGAGGCCTCACTGTTCAGTGGATACAAAATGTATTTCTAAATGACAATGGCTTCTGGGAAGGATTGATGGGCCTCTGATGTCAAGGGGCCAGAGGAGCCCCAGATTCCTAGAAAAGCCTGTTCCACTACTGAGACATCAGCCACAGCCTGGGAGGGGACTCCATCTCTAGGGGTCGGCCTGGGGAGCTTCATCTTAAGGCCTGGGGTCTCCATCACCAGAGCTTGGGGCCTCCATCTCCAGAGTGGCTAACCCAGTCTATTAGCACATTGATTCTCCAGAGCTTCCAGACGCATCAGGGCCAGCTCCTCTAAACCTACTTCCTCACAATGCTCCTCCCCACCCCGCATGGTGCCCAGCCACAACCTACTAAGAGTACCCCTGGCCAAGCTCAGTCTGAGTCACAGCAAAGTCAGGGTGGGAGGTCTGGATGTCAGGGTCAGAGATGTTTGTGTGGAAGTTTCCAGAGGTCCACCCAGCCCCTATGAGCTTGGAATCTCAGGAAGCCCACCTGGCTGGGGGTTGCCCTGTCTTATGGCTGGGACCTTCCAACTTTTCTGGGTCTACATGACAATCCTCAAGCCACTTGGCACTGAGGGGAAGGGAGGTGGCAAAAGCCAGGGGCTCTGTGCCTGGTGGAGGCCTGTGACAGTGGGCCCCACTGGGGCAGCTCACCTCTTAGGACCATCTGGTAATGAATACATGTTTGGTGGTCCCAGAGGGACCGTCTGCTGGGCAGAGGAGGGGGACGCTGCTCCACACTGCTGGGCATTGGGCAGATGCCCCCATCAAAGGAACGTTGGCCAGGGCTAAGCAGAATACAGCACTTGTGCCCACCAGGAGCCTCCAGGAGGTCCAGACAATGTTATTCTAACTCTTCTGTCTTCCACACTTCCAGAAAGTTCCAGAGGCTCTTCTCCCCAGCTCAAAGCCAGGGTTTTCTCTCTGGCCCCTAGCAGACTGCAACATGGTAGCCCCCTGTTTAGCCTGCAGAGTTGGGGTTTGCTAGGTGGTATAGAAATCCCTGGGGTTCGACAGACTCCTCACCTTCCTCACAGCAGGCACAGTCAGGCCCCGCTTGGTGAGGGCTGGGCCCTGCCAAGCCCAGCTTCCCTTCGCAGCCTCCCCTCATCTGCCTACATGCCCTCAAATGTGTGAGCTTGTTGGCAGTAAACATTCACAGGCCCCTTTCCCCAGCCCAACTGCAGCCTCTGCGAGTGGATGGAGTTGAGGTCTCTCTCAACTTCTGAGAGACCGAAGAACCACAGGGAAGCCAAAGCTGTAGCCACAAAGTGCTGTCTCTCAGCAGGACCACATCTCCTGGTGCAGGGCCGGCTGTCCACCACCCACACAGGCTTAACTGACCAACAATCCATGTCTTATTTCTCTTGTGTACTGGAGGCAATATGAGTACTAACTTATATTACTATTTTACAGGCGGGCCAACTAAAGCACAGAGAACTCAAGAAACTGCTTAAGATCCAGCAGGTCTGAAACCAGGACCGTGTGCCTCAGCTCTAAACCGCCACCTTCCCTGCTCCTCCACAAAGAGTGATAGACGTTTCTTGCTGGAAGGCGGGGATGGGTTGGGTTTTGTGAATCCATTAGGGGCCTGCTCAGTGCATAAGTAAGGACCATGCTGGGGGAAGTCAGGACAAGCCCTGTCAGGTTAAGTGTGTCTAGAGGAAGGAGGCAGAAGACCCCAAACTGAAAGCCTTGGGCATGTGAGGGTGGGTGGGATCTCTTGTAGAGATATGCCCAAGGCCCTGACCCCTGACAGTATGTGGAATAAGGGTTTTTGCAGGTATTGTTGGGTTTTATTTTTGGTTTTTCCTTTTCCATTTTCTTTCTTTCTTTTTTTTTGAGACGGGGTCTCCCTGAAGCTTTGGCTGTCCTGGAACTCACTATATAGACCAAGCTGGCCTTGAACTCACAGAGATTCACCTGCCTCTGCCTCCTGAGTGCAGGGATTAAAGGTGTGCTCCACCATGCCCAGTTCTTTAGCATTTTAAGCATCACAGTCTGCACAATCTCTGAGAAATGGGATGTGGTTCTTACCCTGCTCCTCTGAAGGGCAGGTGTCTGTTCCTCTGGATCCACTCAAGCCTTTTCTCCTTATCTTTTACTTTCTTATGGCTGAATTTGGTATGCTAGGTGACACACTTGGGTTGTTTCAGTTTGCTCATTTGTTCTGATATTCCAGAAATGGTGGTTTGGCATCTGACTGCCTTCAACTGCTCTGCCCCTCTCTTCCCATATGCCCTCTAAGCATGGGCAACGTCCTGTGCAGTTGTCCCGCAGATCTTGCTTGGGTCCTCTGGTCTGATTATTATTATTATTATTATTATCATTATTATTATTATTATTATTTTGGTCTTTTTCCTCTTTTCAGTTTTTTGTTTTTGTTTTTTTTTGGCCTTTTCAAGACAGGGTCTCCTTGTAGTCCCAGCTGTCCTGGAACTTACTATGTAGATCAGGCTGGCCTTGAACTCACAGAGATCCGCCTGCCTCTGCCTCCCAACTGCTGGGATTAAAGGCATGTGCCACCACGCCCGGCTCCTTTTCCATGTTTATGTGTATGTGATGTGTACATGTGTGTGGTGTGTACATGTGTGTGGTGTGTACATGTGTGCAGTGTATACATGTGTGTGCTATGTACATGTGTGTGGTGTGTACATGTGTGTGGTATATACAAGTGTGCGGTGTGTACATGTGTATGTGTTGTGTACATGTGTGTGGTGTGTACATGTGTGCGGTGTGTACATGTGGGGGTAGCTTCCATTTCAAATGGATGCAGGTGAGAAGAGGGAACTCACAGGAGGCATTACCTCCATCAGACTGGCTTAGCCAGAGTCATGGGGCATTTTCTTAATTCCTGGCTGATATGGAAGGGTCTAACCCACTGTGGGTACCACCTGTCCTGGGCAGGTGGTCCTGCGTTGCACAAGAAAGAAAGCAGGCTGAGCACGGCCAAACCAGCAGCAGTCATCAGTGTTCCTCTGTGGTCTGTGCTCAGTTCCTGCCCTGGCCCCCCATGATGACGGATTATAAGCCATCAGGTGAAATAAGCACTTTCCCTCCTAAGTTGCCTTTGTTCTGTGTTTTATCACAGCAACAGAGAAGTAGCTAAAACAGTGCATGTATGTGTGTGTGTGTACATATGTTTGGATGTACACGGGAACATGCGTGTGAGTCTGCATGTATGTGGGTGAACATGGATGTGGAGGGACGTTAGGAGTCGTCCTCTGCTGCTCTGCCCTCCCACCCTCCTCACTAAGGCAGGTCTCTTAAACCTGGGCTTTCCAGTAGGTGAATCTGGTCTGAGTTTAGGTGCTCATGGGCCAGCATTCCAGCCAGCACCTCCCACAGGCACAACCGAGAGTCACGGGACCTCCTTGGCTACGCCCAAGGATTGGGATGTGATGACGCAGAGGTCTGGGATTGACCCTGGGAGGTGATGTCACACTGCCTAGATAATGATCTGCTCATTTGAATAAAGCTCCATTCTGTACTTGGATTCATACCTTACCATGTGTCTGTGTGCTGTGCTTTCTACATGGCCCACCATGGAAATGACTGGGCTGAACCACACTCTCCAGCAGGCTAGTTTCCCTAGCTAGCTTGTTCTGGAGATCCCGTTTCTGCCTTCCAGGCTGGAAGCCATGCCCACCCACTCAGCAGTCACGTTGGTTCTGGGGATCTTAACGTCAATCCTTACACTTGTGCAGCAAGTGCTTTGACCAGTGAGTCATCTCCCCAGTTCCCCAAAGGAGTTTCTAAGACAACAACCTCAAGAAAAAGTCGTTCTGGATTAGGGTGGGCGCCAATCCCAAAACCAGCATCGAGATAAAACAGAGGGAAGGCAGGGGGGCTCAGAAAGTAGAGCCGCTTGCCCACAAACATGACAACCTGAGTTCGATCCCCGGTCACACCATGGAAGGAGAGAACTGACTCTCAAAAGTTGTCCTCTGACCTCCACATGTATGCTCTGCCATGAGTGCGTGCACCCTGCAGACAGACATGCAAGCACCCACACAATTAAAATACCTGCGGGCTGCTCGAGGACAGCTGTAGGGAGAATAATGTGGCCTCCAGCCAAGGGCCCCAGAAAACCCGGAAGGAGTGGGCAAGATCCTGACCCAGGGCTCAGTGACACCTGACCTCTGACCTCCAACCTCTGGCCTCTGGAGCCATGAGAGAGTCCGTTTCTAGGGTTTTAAGCTATGGTTTGTGATGTTTCAACCCCACAGCCTCAGGAGGCCATACAAATGTCCAAAGGGCCAGGGTCACAACCCTCCACTCCAACACTCCCCCCCACGTGACCTCCACCTGATCTCACCACAGGCTGGGACAGAACAGCCTTCCTGCTAGATGTGGAGATGCCACAGTGCCTCTCCTAGAGCTCCCCATAGAAACAGCAGGGCAGAGGGAGATGGCTGGGGCACGCTGGCTCAGGTCAGCATCCTGGCAGGGTTCCACCCACGCACTCTATAGTCACGTGGGTCTGGTGCCTCAGCCACTCGGCTGGGCCTGCTTGTCTACACTGGGGTGTAGGGAGATGAGCCTCGGGAGCCAGGCCCTCTCACTCTCTTGTCCCTGGGGCCCCTTTTCTCATGAGGAAAAAAAATAAACAGAACCCCACACTGCCCTATGCTAGAGGAAGGGAAGAGACCCGGATCCCGCTGGTTGCAGGCAATGTGTTTCCTTCAGCTTCTGTGGGGGAAATGAGAATTTAACTGCAGTGGCAAGGGGCTCTCCTTTTCGCTCCACAACCCACTGCCCCACCCCCAAGTCTCCTCCCTCACCAGCCCCCCATCCCGCTCCTCAGCCACCTCAAGCAAAACAGCAAGAATTTCCACAGGCTCCCACCTCAGACCTTCCAACCCAATCCATCAACAAAAACCTATTCAGGAGCTCAGAGCTACCAACATCTTCCACCTGAAAATATTTTAAAATTTTACATAATTGCCAATTAAGATAAGTTTTCATCATTCAATTATGAGCCTATATTTCTATATGTTTGCTTGAAACATGCACATGCAAACACACACACACACACACACACACACACACTTTTTAAAATGTGACGACCAGTAGATGCAACAGAGCATGTCCCTTGGCAGACATGGATGCTGGATGGGCAGATGGCTGAGCTCCAGGATATGTCACACTGATGTGCACATGTGAATGGATGTAATCCCAGCACTTCTGCACAAGGAGTGTGGCCGGGTAGGAGAGGACTCCAGGGTTAAAGTCACATGCACTGCACCATTGGGTCTCCCTAGCTGGGTCCCTTCTGACCATCATTCAGTCGGGTCAGCACATTCCCATTACCCAGCCAGCCTGCTTGTTAATTAATCACTCATTAGACTAATCACAGCTATCTCGCTTCCCACTAGGGGGGAAGATGTTAGCACAGTAGAACACAGGGCCCAAAAGCAGCTAATGGTTCTGCACAGAGGCAGAAGAATTACTGCAGAATGATGGGTATTTCTGACATAAGATGCACACACACACACACACACACACACACACACACAATGTAAGAGAAGATGTGCACATGTAGAAACCAACTCAATATAACTGTTCAGACTCCAGGGTCTTAAAAGCTGCCCATGAGTACCCAGGCCCTGGGGTACTTCCCCAACCCCCTCATCTTCTTCCAGGTGAGAGGCAGCTAGGGCACAGAATAACGAGGCAGATCCAATTTCAATTCCAATGTGCTCCTTCTCGGGCTGAAAATTGAGGTCTAGGCTCTGAACAGGAGCTACTTTGAACATAGGAAGATTAAAAGAGAAATAGGGGAACCCCGTGGAGACCACGGGAATATCTCCCTGCTAATCTGAAGAGACCAACTCCAAGGCCGGGACTCAAATGGCCCCTTGGAGAGATGCCGCAGTGATGCCTCCAAGAAAAGATATCTCCCCACAATTCCAAGAGGAATTACAAGTTTGTTCAAATCCACAGCTCCACGGGAAAAAAAACAGGTCACAGAGATAAACAGCGGCAACTCCTTGTTTAAGAACAATGCACAGAGGCCAGTAAGACGGCTCGGCGGGTAAAGGAGCCTGCCGCCCGGGCCGGTGACCTGAGGTATAATACCTGGGACCCACAGGGTGATATGGAAGAGCCAAATCCTGAAAGCTGACCTTTACTCTCAACACATGTGCCATGGAACATACATGTGTGCACACATACACACATAGATAAATAAAGGTTAAAAAGAGGTTGAGGTTGTAGCTCGGTTGGTACAGTGCCTGCCTAGCATGCTCGTGCCCCAAGTTCAATCCCCAGTACTGCATATACTGAGTATGCTGGTCCACTCCTATAATGGCAGCACACAGGAAGTAAACACAGGAGGATAAGGAGTTCAAGGTAACCATTCCACTGACTACATAGTAAGTTTGAGGCCATCTTGGGTCACAAGAGACTCTTTTAACAAAATAGCGGGGCCCTGGAGAGATGGGTCAGGGAGTAAAGGGGCTTATCATATAAATATGAGGGCCAAACTCTGAATTCCCAGCACTCACATACAACCTAGGCACCCCCTTGGTGTGCCTATAACCCCAGCATTGGGAAATCAAGCCAGGCTGATCCCAGTAACTCCTAGGCCGGCCAGCCTAGACAAAACACTGAGTTTCAATGTCAGTGAGACACCCTGTCTCAAGGGAATAAGGTGGTGATGAGTAGAGGAAGACACCTGACACTCTCCTCTGGCCTTCTGGCCTCCAACCAAGGTGTACACACACATACACACACACACACACACACACACACACACACACACACACACACCAGAACAGTATGTGATGGAAAATTCAAGGCTTCCTGTTGGGGAAACGGCATGGTGCATACTGATTTTTATGTGCGACCAAGCCTCATTTACAATGCCTGTGTCCAAAAAGATAGACCCTGAAAAAAAAAAAAAAAAAAAAAACAGAAAAAAACCCACTAAAGAAACAAATTCAGGGAGGAGAACCTACTCTTAGAAAAGCACGTAACGGACTTTGCTAAATCTGGCTGGCAGCCTTCAATTAGAAGCTGGTGGGACGGCAACATCCAAGAACATCAGCTCCCGACACGGCCTCCTCGTGGGCCCCATGGCTCACCCAAGGCCAGGGTTTCTCCATAGAAGTTTCCGCACTCCCTGAGTTGAAACCCTTGCTGCCGCCTGCCTGGATTCATTAGGACTGTTTGCCATCAAAATGCACAATTATTAGGACATAATGATGTTTAGGATATCATTTGGAAGAAATTAAGTCTAAACACCTAGGCAGTAAATGAGGAAGAAACTACATTAGGAAATTGGGTTTTACATGTTTTATGCTAATTTATTCGGCTCAGTCAAGTGAAGTCAACCCTGAACCCCGGGGACTGTCAGTATGGGTAACAATCACAGACAATAACATGGTGGGAAAAAGTTGTCACCTCCATCATGCTCTGAGCCTGGCAGACAAGCACGTCAATGTCTCACAGGCATCATCTTGGGGACAGTGCAAAAGCTAGGGAAGTGTGTTCAAACCCTCCCGGGAGACGAATCTTTTCACCTTGACGGCAATTCAATCCTTCAGCCTGAATCATGGGGCGCAGCGTACCCTGAATCAAAACTGGCAAGAGGGAACCACTTCTATCCCATTGGGGAGAACCTGAGAACCGTCACCGTAAGTCACACTCAACCAGGACATCTCACAGTGCCTGTCATGGTGGAGCGGCCCCCTGGGGTCAAGTCTCAGCTCTGTCACTCATGGACAGAGAGAGCTATGTGGGCTGATTGATCTCTCAGGCTTTCCACTGCATCCTCTGAAAATGGTGACAATGGTACCTGAGCCATCAGAGAGCCAGAGCCGTCAGGACATGACAGTGCGACAACGTGAGTAGGTAAAAGGTGACTGACAGCTGATGTGGGGGGGACTTCCCTGGGACCTTATCCTGTCGCATCTCCAGCACCACAGCATTGTCCTTCCAAACCCCTGGGCTCTAAACCCCAACCCTCTTGGAGTCTTTTTGGGACCATAGAACAAAGCATCCCCTGTGGTTGAAGGGGTGAAGTCCTATATGGCCTTGAAGCAGGTGGTAGTGTTCTCGTTGCAATGAAGAAGGGTATGGTCAAAGCATTGGGCAGAAGGAAGCACAGAGTTGTAGGGGGGTCTGCCAAGGGTGGGTGCCATTGGTGGGATGGAGGGATTGGAAGGAAGGAATCAGGGTATAATAGTGTGTCTTGAGTCGGCTCCGCAAGAGCGTGAGGGCCACTGTGCTGTAGAAAGCAAAATGAGGAGCTAGGAAGGAGCTGTGGGGCGGAAGCCATGCTGGCAGCGCCTTGGCTGGAGAGGAAGACTACACAGCTTAGGTGGACGCCAGGCTGGGTCACCCTTCTTGTAATATGTCTTTGAAACAGACACAGAGCAGCCAACGGCCCCTTGGTTCTCTCACAACAGACAAATGGCTACTCAGAAGTGGGCATGGATTTATCCCTGCTCACATAGAGGCAATGGGCTCTGTCTTCCAGGAGACACCCTCCACCCCTCGGCGCCCACCAAATTGTTCACTCCAAGCTTGGGGTGTGTACGCCAACTCTCAGGTGAATAGACAAAGAAAGAGAAGGCCGTCCAGGAAGATGGGGGACAGCAGCTGGAGTTCAAGGAGGGTGGGGCTTGGAGAAAGGTAACCAATAAGATGGAGGCTGGAGGAGAGTGGAGAACACTGAGATGCAGAGGCTGCAGCCTCTACTGGGAATGCCTACTTTGCTAAAGGAGTGAGTCACCGGGGAAGGAGGGAGGGAGGGAGGAAGGGACGGAGGGAGGGAGGGAGGCGGCTTGCCTCCCAGTCCCCAGCAGGAAGAAGGAAGCGGAGGGGAACATGAAGGTCTCCTACCTACCTCACGATCCTGTCACCTGCAGAGGGCTTCCTGCCTCTGGATCTCAGGTCTCTTCATCTGCACCGAGAACAGAACTTCTGTCCCTCTACCGGTCGCTTGGTTCCAAGCCTCTCCCTTCGGAAGCCTCTTCCTATGGAAGGGCCATCTAGCATGCAGCCAACCTTCTGCTTCCCCAGCTGTGACAACCCCAGACGTCCCCATGGGACACTGGGACGCAAGTGGCCCTCAAGTGAGCCTCGTCACTTCTCACCCAGACGCCCCCCCCCATAGCTTCTTCCCTCCCTCTGCCTCTGACCTGGATTCTTCTGACCATTTACCATGAATTTGCGAGGTGCCATGGTTCTAAAGACACAAATGTCATCTAAGCATCAAAGCTGAATACGTATTTGTCAGGAAGCACCTTCCCAAGTCAGAGCCTGTCCTTTCTTCACTGAACAACCAACAAGTTGTTGTCCTCTCTCCCTGTCACAGCCTGGCTCCGCCCATACCTGGGCAGTCCCCTCCTCATTCCCTGGCCCCATCAGCCCCTCACATACCACACACAAGTTCTCTAGTTTCAAGGTCTGGGTACATTGGCCTGCTGCCTGAAGCAGTACCCTGTACCCAACTGGTAAAGAGCTCCCATATATAAAATGACTCCATGACTTCGGGGGGCTGGAAAAATACTTCAGTGGTTAGGTGCACTTGTTGTTCTTCCAAAGGACAAGAGTTCTGCCAGGCGTGGTGGTGCATGCCTTTAATACCAGCACTCGGGAGGGAGAGGTAGGTGGATCTCTGTGGGTTCAAGGCCAGCCTGGTCTACAGAGTGAGCTCCAGGACACCTGGTACTAAAAGGGAGACCCTGTCTTAAAAATACCAAAAAAAGGGTAAAATTAAAAAGAAAAAAACCACACACACATACATACAAAGGACAAGAGTTCAGTTCCCAGTACCCACATCAGGAACCTTACAACTGCCTATAACTCCAGAGCTACGGAGTCTGAATACCTTTTATGGTCTCCAGGAGTAACTGCACTCATGTTCACATACACACAAACACATGTATACATAGAGTAAAACAATGTCCTTAAACATTAATGTCTTTAAAAAATAAAATGGGGCCAGGCATGGTGGCACACACCTTTAGTCCTATCACTCAGGAGGCAGAGGCACGTGGATCTCTGTGAGTTCAAGGCCAGCCTGGTCTACAGATTGAGCTCCAGGCCAGCTGGGACTTAAAGGGAGACCCTCGAAAATACCAATAATAATAATAATAATAATTAATAAATAAATAAAAATAAAGGCTAGTCATGGTGTTGCAGACCCAGCTTTTATTTTGAGACAGGGTCTCATGTAGCCCAGCCTGGCCTCCAACTCATCATGTAACCTAAGAGCGGACTTAAGCTCTTCTTCCTCCTGCCTTTACCTGCCAAGTGCTGGGAAACTTAAAAAATATATGTTTGCCAGGCATGGTGGTGCACGCCTTTAATCCTAGCACTAGGGAGGCAGAGACAGGTGGATCTTTGTGAGTTCAAGGCCAGCCTGGTCTACACAGTAAGCTCCAGGCCAGCTGGGGATTTAAAGGGAGACCCTGTCTCAAAAATACCAAAAAAATAAAAATAAAAAATGGGGCCAGAGAGATGACTTAGTGGTTAAGAGCACTGGCTGCTCTTGTAAAGAACCTAGGTTTGGTTCCCAGAGCCCACATGGTAGCTAACAACTATTCATAACTCCAGTTCTAGGGGATCTGACCCCCTCTTCTGGCCTCCACAGGCATTGCATGCACATGGTGCACTTATATACATGCAGGCAAAACATTCATAAGTCATAAAACATAAATAAAAATACAAATAATAAAATAAATCAGTGTTTGCATAGAAGCTTCTTACAGCCTACCATATCATTTCTAAACTTTTTATTTTTGTGTGTATATGTATGTATGTATCATGTGTACAATATGTGTGTGTGTGCATGTACAGGTGTGTGTCCAAACATAGATGGAGGTCAGAACCTTCCGCCCTGTTCTATGGCAGGATCTCTTGTCTGCTGCCAAGTACTCCAGAGTAGCTGGCCCCACCCAGGCTTCCAGGAATTCTCCTCTCTTCCTTCCATCTCCCAGCAGGAATGCTGGGACTGCAAACTTGCACCACCGCGTCCAGCTTCATGTGAGTATCGGGGACCTGAACACAGTCCTCATGCTGTGTGCCATGTGCTTTACCCATGGAGCCATCCCCGCAGCCCTCACACTTCCAATCATCTCTGGGCCGTACTAGGAGTTATCATCTGATAGCTCCTAGTACAAGAATCTACACAAAACATCGCTGTGTTGCATTGCTCAGGGAACAAGGAAGGCTGCACATGTTCAGTACAGACATGGCTTACCCTAGAATCTGCACTCTGTGGTTAGTGGAGTGCGCAGATGGGGATGCCGTGTACACAGAGGGATGACTGTACAAGAAGGTACAGGCACAGTCGGATGCACAGAGACGCTCGCTCTTGGTTAACCACCATTGTCCCCAGGTGAAGTGCCTCCTAGGGATGTGACCAGCCTCCCCTCTTGCTCCCCAGAAGCAGCCCCAGCTCCACATCTGGTGCAGGCCAGATCCTTGTGTTTTTTTTAATGGGTAGAGGAAGTGGACCTAGAAGCTCAGGCAGTGAGGCAGCATCAGCAGCGGGGACCACGCAAAACGGACAGCTCCCACGTCTGCACAAGCTGTGTCTCCTTGCCGGGTGTCTGCAGGCAGGGGCACGGGCTTTCTCATCTCAGCAAGTGTCATGGACTTCTAGAGAACTGTGGAATCACCCAACCAAGACACGTGGCTGCTAACTCCCTGTGAGGTGCCCAGTGTCCTGCTAACTCCCTGTGAGGTGCCCAGTGTCCTGCTAACTCCCTGTGAGGTGCCCAGTGTCCTGCTAACTCCCTGTGAGGTGCCCAGTGTCCTGCTAACTCCCTGTGAGGTGCCCAGTGTCCTGCTGACCCCCTCTGAGGTGCCCAGTGTCTGCCCAGTTTCAGTGGATCCCTCCATCAATACAGTTGGTGGTCCCTCCGTGCAGTGTCCTCCTGCCCTGAACAGCAGCCGTGTCCACAAGGAGGCCAGCGACCACGGCTGCTGCCTGCATGTGCTGCTGTCCAGGTTATGAATATAGTCACAGTGTTGGGAACAGAATGTCATTCTGGTAGCCAGAGCCACTTAGAGAAAGCATACGACACACAGGGGGACACACCAGAGTGTCTAGAGTGGGAAGGGCTGGTGACCTCGGAACCCTCCAGACACCTCAGTTGCTGGACTGCATGGAGTGGAGCCCCACCATGAGCACACGATGTACACCTGCCTGCTGCGATCTGCCTTGCCTGCAGCAGCGCATAGCCCCACAGTCATGGGACAAGGTGTAGCCATTCTGCACAGCAGGGACCTGCAAGTGGCCAGGAAGCCTGCAGCACTGTTCCTCCTGGGGACAACAGTGTGGAAGGCTGGGCAGGCAGGAGAAATAGGGCTGTCTCTCTGGGCCAGCCAGGGCACACCAGCAGCACTGCCCCTCGCCGGCCTCCTCCACCCAGCCCACATGCCCCGAAGCCATCAGAGCCCTGCCTTTTGTGGTTTTTAACTTTTTATCGAAAAATAAGAGGTTCTTTCTTCTTCTAAGTGGCATTGGCTGTGTAGAACGTGCTGGGAGGCTGCGAGGCCCAGATGACTACACTGAGCACTGAGCACTAAGCACTTTGGCCTCCACGCACCCTCCAAGGCCAGACTTTGTGCTTTTCCAGTAGGTGGGAGTCCTGGGGATCCCAATGTGGCCAGATGGCACGCCTCTGTGGGGTGGTGGCACGAGGGAGTACCCAGCCCTGGACAGGAAACGGATGCCAGGGAGCAGATGGTGCTTGCCTGGGGACACCGGGTAAGGACAGGCAACCAGAAAGCATCTCCATGACCTTGTGGAGGTGACATCCCCTGTCCCCAGCACCAGGACTTTTTTTTTTTTTTGCACCAGGACTTCTATACCCTTCCAGAGTGCCCTTAACATGGGCCATATACCCCAAAGCTGAGAATAAAGTCCCTCTACACAGTGCTGGGTACTGGATACCTGTGACATCAAGAAAATGCTGGTGTTTCAGTGGGTAAGAGTACCGGAAGGCAGGCAACATGGGATTGAGGGTTATAATCTCATTTCTGCACTTAACAAGAAATATCTCTCAAAAGACTAGTTCCTTACAGTAGCCGAATGCTGAGCAAGGGATGAATAGACATATTGAATGTGGTACGTCCATGCAATGGAACATTACTCAGCGATGAAAAAAGAATGAGGTTTTGATACATGTTACAATGCACCCTAGAGGCCAGATGTGCTCCATAGGTGTGAAATGATCAGAAATATTCAATTCATCCAGAAAGGAGGTCGACTGATGCTGGCGGAGGGTATGAAGGGGAACAGAGTGGCTGCCAGAGGTGAAGGTGCCTTTCAGGGTAAAAAAAAAAAAATTAGAGGTGACGGCTGCCCAATTTCGTGACTATCACACAGCCTGAGCCACACACTTCGAAGGGATTAATGTTTGATTTCGAGACCTCCCACTAGCATGGAAACAGCCTCCCATTCAGATTCTTTCCAATCAGCTTTAAAAGACCACCCAGGCCTTCTAGTCTTCCTGAGCCCAGAGCTGAGCAGCCAAAGAGGAAGAAGGCAGGGGAGGGGGAGGGGCTCTCAGACCCTCTGCCTTAAAGCCAGGAGGGCAAGACTAGGCAGGATGACGCCATTGCCGACTGTGACTGTCTACATCTCCATGCTCCGTGGTGTGTTCCAATCTGCCCAGTTCAGGACCAGGTGTCCTTGTGCCCAGGCCATTGTGCTGTGAATATTGCCCTACCCCTCAAAGCCTGAGAAGATCAAAGTCCACACAAACTAGAGCACCTGGAAGCAGGTCTCTGAGAATGTGTCTGAGGGGGTGTCTTAATCACGTTATTGATGTGGGGAGACCCACCCACTGCAGGTGGCGCCATCCCCTGGCCTTGGGAGCCTGGACTAAATCAAAGGAGAAAGAGAGCTGCATACTGGCATGCATGTGTGAATTCCTGCCATCCTGACTCCCCCACAACAATGAACTGTGACCTAGAATTATGAGCTAGATGAACCCTTTCTCCCTAAAGTGGCTGTTTGTCAGGATATTTTATTTTAACAACAGGAAACAAAACTAGGCCAGGCCCCAAATCTAAAAGCTGGTGTCTCTGAAGGGCTCAGACCGGGTGAGGCACTCCTGTAACCTTGGCTACCCACCAAGCTGAGGCAGGAGGATAAAGCCAGGCTGGTCTCCATAGCAACTCCATGTCTCCAAACTTCCTAACTCATCAATAAATAAAATATATATAGAGAGAGATGTTGGGGAAGGAATCTCAGACATAGGTCCAGTCCAACAGGTTGTGTGAGGACAAGGCAGGAAGACTTTGGAACGAGGCAGCCATAAGCCAAGGAACATGTGCCTGGGGGGGGGGAGAACACCCTTCCTTCAAGTCTGCAGAGGAAGCAGCCACCGCCCCACCATCCCTCGCTCTGCTCTTCAAAACTCCCAGACAATGAAAGGCTAGCGTTTGCAGCCACCTGCATTGTGAGATCTCTGTGCCAGTCCCAGGATGCCACCCACCTGTCTAACACTTACTCCATCTCCCTGGTCTCTAGAAAGTGAAGGCCTCCGACGAGTCCTCAGCTCCTAGGACTGCACACAATGGTGATCTATAAATAGCTACCAGCTACACCATGACAGAGCGAGCTGCAGGGAGAGGGAGCCTGCGGATCCTGCATGGAGCTGCTCGCAGGATTAAACGCTCCTGAGGGTACACACAGTCCACGCAGAAAACGCTAAGATGCTAAATGTCAGGAGCAGAGTCGCTGGGGATACACTGACAGTGGTTCATCACTGGAGACGGTGTGGCCGTGTCTGAAGACATCCCTCAGTGTCACAGCCTGTGGGGAGGGGCTGGACACTGGACTCTTCTGGAATCTCAATGTCCTAAAGTGCCCATGATGGGTCCCCACCATGGTGGCACAACCAACCCCAGGTCTGGACGTCCCCTGATGTGAAGTAGGAGGCACTCTGTGGTGGCGAAAGAAACAAGACACAGATGAAGTCACGGGTTCAGCCAGAGAGTGGAGAGCTCCTGTACACCTGTTTCTGCATCTCCAAACCCAAGGCCAAGCCACTGGCTGCCATGTTGACAGCTCTGGAGGCTTCTCTTCCACCCAGACATCAGAGGATCCAGTATCAGCTTCTCCAGGGACTGTGGGCCCATGTGTGCCTCCAGGTAGGGAAGGGACAGGGATAAGTTCCTCTTACTGCAGGCATTGCTCTCGCCTCCCTCACCCTCCTCCTCTACCAGCAGCAGCCACAGCTCCCCCAAGGCTGTTCAGCAAACAAACTCCTCTTGCTTGAACCCTGAATCCCTGGCAGCTGCGCTGATGGGAAACTGGACTGTGGGTCTGCTGGGCCCGAACCAGAAAGTGCAGATGGGAACACGGGAGCTTGAGAGATGAGGCGGGCATGTCGGGGAGCCTCCACTCCCCTTCCCACCACGGAGGCCATCCTGTCCTTTTCTCTAAGCCACTCTTAACGCAGCAGACCAGCTTCCAGGAAGACAACTAGACAGCGTGAGTAGGAGCTCAGAGAAAGCAGGGGCGATTGTTGTGCGTGGCTCCCACACCTGATGCCAACAGAGAAACCAGGTGTGGGCAGATGCCTCTCAGGACTGAGCGCAGAACTCTGACATGGTGGTGCGTGCCTGTGATCTCAGTGCTCGGGAGGCTGAGGCAAGAGATTGTGACTGTGGCCAGCCTGGGCTACAGAGCAAAATTTTGCCTAAAAAACAAAAAGGGGGCTGGAGAGATGGCCTAGCAGTTAAGAGCACCAACTGCTTTTGCAGAGGACCTGGGTTCGAGTCCCAGCACCTACATGGCAGCTAAGAACTGTCTTTAACTCCAGTTCCAGGGGAATCCAACACCCTCTTCTGACCTCCGCGGCATCGCACGACAAGGGTGCACAAACGTACATGCAGACAGTACATTCACACACATAAAAAAGTAAATAAAATTAAAAAAATAAAGTACTGAGCACAGGCACATGCATATCCTAGAACACCGCATACCAGCCCACAAAGAGTGTCCCTGATGGAAAGAGGGGAGACATCTGTCTGGGTGCCTGGAGGACGGGCGACAGGCTCCCCCATAAACATCTGCCTGTGGAGGAAGGGGCTCGCCCCGTGGACCCGGGGAGAGGCGCTGCAGGCTGGTTGCTCTACCCGCCAACAGGAAGGGGGAAGGCAGTTCTTTTTATAGCAAGAAAACAAACAAACCGTTTTGCTCTAAGAAGCCAAAAATGAGAAGAGGAAGAAAAATCACATGAGAATCGGCCTGCGCTGGCTGCTGAGGGGGCAGCAGAAGTGATCCTGGACGCCCAAGGGACAGGGGCAGAGCGCCAGCGCGCCGACCCCGGGCCTTCCCCATGGCCCGCGACAGCTGCGAACAAGGCTGGCCCTGCCCTCGGTCAGCAGCCGGGCTGGGCACAGCACTTCCTTGTGCAAAAATGACCTCCTCCTCTTTTCAGAAGCCTAGTGAAGTCGGATGGTCACTGACCCAGTTTTGCGGGTGCCGAAGGGGATGCTCTGCCAGCACCTGAGTACCACCAGGGTGTGGTTCCAGCCCACGCGCCATGGGCCTGAGAATCTACTAGTCACAAGCTCTGGCTTCGCCAACATTAGGAGTCAAGGACTACAAGCCAAGGATTGATCTGACCTCCCTCCCAACTCCCCCAGGCCTGCTACCCTCAGCCCACAAGCCCACAGCCCACCCTACGACCTTGGCTTCCCAGGAAGCCTCCCTCGCCCTGCACAGAGCTGGCATTGTGCATTCTGTTCGGCTCTCCCTCTGTTCACGACACATAGAAACCGGGACTGCTCGTCAGAGAAGAGCTCCATCCCATAATAAATAGCATGAACTATTTATAACCCTGAAAACATCTTTATTATTATTTTTCTTCCCTCCAGAAACAATCTCACACAATCCTGTTAAGTTCACAGCACCAAGGAATGGAGGGCCACGGGGCCAGGGCCACTTCCCCCAGGCCCTGCCCAGCCGAGCAGATGGCGGTGTGGGCGGTAGGTACCAGCCTCCTGGCAATCCGAACATCTGTTCCCGTTAGAAAATGCTAATTGCCATCAATCAGGACAGCACCTACCCACATTTACATGCAAGCTCACATGCAAAAAAAAAAAAAAACATCTAAATTTCTCCCAGCAAGGCACAGTTTGCATGTTAACTAGCCAAAGTGGCCCAAGGGCTGCTGATCTGAAGGCTGCAGCCAGGGCCCACCAGCCCCACATGCCCTGCCTGAACCCCCAACCATGGCAGCATGAGGGAGTCACTTCATGGGCAGCCTGGCTCCGGGGCCTGTGGCCTTTCATCTGCCTGGCCCTGGGTGGACATGGGGTTCTGACTCTAGGTACTGAAGCCACCTGGGCAGTGTGCCTCCCTGGCTGACTGTCCCTTCTAATACCTTCTCTATGCTCTTGTCCGGTTAGATCCAGCTTCTGTACAGTGACACTCTCTAAGCGTACCTACCAGGATCAACCTGATCTGATGTTTCTTCCCAGAGGTCTGCTCTGAATCCACATCAGAAGGTTCCAGAAGCTTCCTCTGTCCCTGTGCTCATTGACAGCCAGGACTTGGCTAGTCTACCTCCTTCCTCCCTGGACACCGGTTGACCGTCATCTACCTTCCCTCACCCCCTGGTGGTCTGAGCCTATCCAGACAAAGGGTTATAGAATCCATCGGCTCTTCACAGGCAGTGAGGGCTGGGAGAGGAGGATGGTATCCACCTATATCGGGGAGAGGGGGTCAGAGCCTCTCCTTCCTCCTTCACAAGGTCTTGTATCTTCCAGCAGCATGCAAGCAGACCATTCCATTGCACCTGGAGGGTCGCCTCAGCTCTCGGGCAAGCCTCAGTCCACGTGTGGAATCTGAGGGCCTCCGAGTTGCCAGAACCTGAACTTCGAAGATTCTTCTATTATATAATGAGAAGCCTTGATTGTCCCCACCCCACCTCTCCAAAAGAAAGTGATTTTGCTAATTTATCTCGAGGGCGCAACAGACACCGTTGCCAGCCTTGGTTGCTATGGGGCCTGGTGACTGGTTGCAGTGGCAAATGTCTTCTCAGGATTGGAGGAAATGATTGCATGTGAAAGCACACTGCTCCCCTCACCTGGGGTGACGGACACTGCCAAGTGAAAAGGGGAACCCCCTGGGAGATCAGAACTAGCAGGCAACGCCACGGCAGGAGCAAGCCACCCCAATATTGTGGTCACAGGGTGTTTCAATGGTGGCCTCACTGTGAACACAGTCCACAGCTACGCTGTATATACACATATGACACATGTCACTCACAGGAATGGTTGGTATCCATGCAAGATGCACAGCCAGTCCCTCTGTGGGTGCAAGGCCAGGAGAAGCTGATGAGTTGTTGTAGAGTAGAACGTCCTTTTCCGAGATACCAGGCGAGGAGGGGAAAGATCAAGTGAAGCTGGGGCGGGAGGGGGGGGGAGAGTGGGAAACCCCACTCATCTTTGCCAGCAAATCTCTTGAATTGAGTCTTCTCCTGAGAAGTGCTGCTCTTGTGCCAGCAAGAACACATGGACATCGGGGACAGAAGGCCACACGACATCCATGGAGCACATGGACATTGGGGACAGAAGGCCACATGACATCCATGGAGTGACATCAGGGACAGAAGGCCACATGACATCCATGGAGCACATGGACATTGGGGACAGAAGGCCACATGACATCCATGGAGCACATGGACATCGGGGACAGAAGGCCACATGACATCCATGGAGTGACATCAGGGACAGAAGGCCACATGACCTCCACGGAGCACATGGACATCGGGGACAGAAGGCCACATGACCTCCATGGAGCACGTGGACATCAGGGACAGAAGGCCACATGTCATCCATGGAGTGACATCAGGGACAGAAGGCCACATGACCTCCATGGAGCACATGGACATCGGGGACAGAAGGCCACATGACCTCCATGGAGCACGCCCAGCCTTGCATTACGGTCAGCATGTCTGTCTCCATTCCCTGCTCTGCCTAGCCAGCAAGTAGCTCCAATCCAGATTCTTCTTGACTGCAGAAGGCGGGTGCGAAGACCTGTCACTGTGGGGTTCTCGTCCTAGGCCCTTGTCCCGGCAGGCATGGGAACTCGGCAGAGCACTATCTACCCGGTCCTGGCCAGGCTCTGGCACCCGGGGCTTCTGTTCCGCTGCATTTTCCTTTAACTGTGTTCCTTATGATTGTTGATTATTGTTCAAAAGCCAGGGGCTTCTCTCCACCAAGGGCAGAGACCTGAGCAAGGTCTCTGGGAAATTCTCCTCCTCCTCCTCCTCCTCCTCCTCCTCCTCCTCCTCCTCTTCCTCCTCCTCCTCTTCCTCCTCCTCTTCCTCCTCCTCTTCCTCCTCCTCTTCCTCCTCTTCCTCCTCCTCCTCCTCCTCTTCCTCCTCCTCCTCCTCTCTTCCTCCTCCTCTCCTCTCTCCTCTTCCTCCTCTTCCTCCTCCTCCTCCCCTCCCTCCTCTCTCCTCCTCCTCCTCTTCCTCCGCCTCCCTTCCTCCTCCTCTCTCCTCCTCTTTCCTCTCCTCCTCCTCCCCTCGCCTCCTCCTCTCTCCGCCTCCTCTTCCTCCTCCTCTTCCTCCTCGCTTCCTTCTTCCCAATCCTCCTCTTCCTCTCCTCCTCCTCCTCCCTCTCCTCCTCCCGTCCTTCCTCTCCCTCCTCCTCCCTCCCCTCCCTTCCTCTTCCTCCTCCTCCTCTTACCTCCCTCCTCCTTCTCCTCCATCCTCCTCTCCTCTTCCCCCCTCCTCCTCTCTCCGTCTTCCTCCTCCCTCTGTTCCCTCCTCCTCCTCCTTCCTCCTCTCCTCCTCCTATTCTCCTCCTCTCCTCTTTCGCTCCTCCTCTCCTCCTCTTCTCTCCTCCTCCTCTCCTCCTTCCTCCTCCTCCTCTCTCCTGCCTCCTCCTCTTCTCCTCCTCTTGCTCCTCCTCTCCTCCTCCTCTTCCTCCTCCTCCTCCTCCCTCCGTCCTCCTTCCTCCTCCTCTTCCCTCCTCCTCTCTTCCTCCTCTCTTCCTCTCTTCTTCTTCCTCCTCCTCCTTCCTCCTCCCCTTCTTCCTCCTCCTCTTTTCCTCCTCCTCTCTTTCGGTCCTCCTCCTCCTGCCTCCCTCCTTCCTCCCTCCCTTTCCTGTTCCCTCCTCCCTTGTCCTCTTCCTCTTCCGCCCTCTCCTCCTCGCTGCCTCCTCCTCTTCCTCCTCCTCTCCTCCCTCCTCTTCTCCTCCTCTTCTCGTCCTTCGCCTCCCTTCCCTCCTTCCTACCTCCTCCCTCGTTCCCTCCTCCCTTCCTTCTCGCCTCGCCTCCTCCTTTCTCCTCCTCTTCCTCTCCCCTCCCTCTCCTCCCTTCCTCTCCTCCATCCTCCTCCTCTTCCTCCTCCTTTTCCGTTTTTTTTCCCCTCTCTCCTCCCCTCTTTTCCGCTCCTCCTCCTCTTCCTCCTCCTCCTCGTCCTTTTTTTTTCTTCCTCTTCATCTCATCCTCTTCCTCCTCTCTTTCTCCCCTCTCCCTGTCCTCCTCTCTTGCCTCTTCCCATCTCCCTCCTTCCTCCATCCTCCTCCTTCCCTCGCCTCCTCTTTTTCTTTTTTTTTCTCCTTCTTCCTCATCCTCCCCTTCCTCCTCTTTCCTCCTCTCCTCCTCCGCCTCCTCCTCTACTCTCTCTCGCTCCTCCTTTCTCCTCCTCTTCCTCCTCCCTCTCTCCTCTCCTCTCTCTCCTGACCTCCTCTTCCTCTTCCCTCCTCTTCCTCCTCCTCTCCTCGCTCTCTTCCTCCTCTTCTCGCCTCCCTCCCTTCCTTCTCCTGCCCTCCTCTTCCTCCTCTTCCTCCTCCTCTTCTTCCTCTCCTCCTCCTCCTCCTCCTCTTCCTCCTCCTCTTCCTTCCCTCCTCTCATCGCTCCTCCTCTTCCTTCCTCTTCCTCCTCCTCCTCCTCCGCCTTCCTCTCTCCTTTTTTTTTTTTTCTTCCTCCTCCCCTTCTTCCTCCTCTCTTCCTCCCCGTCCTCCTCGTCCTCCTCTCTCCTCTCTTCCTGCCTCGCCTATCCCTCGCCTCCGCTTCCTCCTCTCCTTGGCCCCTCTTGCCTCCTCTCCTCCTCCTCCTCTCCATCTCCTCCTCTTCCTCTCTTCCTCCTCCTCGCGCACTTCCTCCTCTTTCCTCGCTCGCTCGCCTTCCTCTCTCCTCTTCCTGCCACTCACTCTTTCTCCTCCTGCTGCCTCCTCCTCTTCCTCCTCCTCTCTCCTCTCTTCCTCCGTCGCCTCCTCTTCCTCCGCTTCCTCCTTCCGCCTCCTACCTCCTCCTGCCTCCTCTTTCCTCCTCCTCCTTCCTCCTCCTCCTCCTTCCTCCTCTCCTCCGCCCTCCTCTCCTCCCTCGCCTCCTCTGCCTACCCGTCTACTGACTTCTCCTCCTCCTCCTTCCTCTCCGCCCTCCTCCTCTCTTCTTCCTGCCTCTGCTTTCATCCTCGTCCCTCTCCTCTTCTCCTCTCGCCCTCCCTCTTCTCCTCCTCCTCCGTCCTGCCTCCTCCTCTTTCCTCCTGCCTCCTCCTGTCCTCCCTCTTCCTCCTCTCCCTCCTCTTCTTCTCTCCCTCTTCCTTCCTCCTCCTCTTCCTCCTCTCTTTCTCCTCCTCTTCCTCCTCCTCTCTTCCTCCTCCTCCTCTCCTCCTCCTCTTCCTCCTCCTCTCTTCGTCTTCCTCCTTTCCTCCTCGTCTCCTCCTTCCTCTTCCTCCTCTTCCTCCTCCTCTTCTCTCCTCTTCCTCTCTCTTCCTCTCCTCCTCCTCCTCCTCTTTCCTCCTCCTCCTCCTCCTTCTCCTCCTGCCTTCTCTCCTCCTCCCTCTTACCTCCTCCTCTTCCTCCCTCCTCTCTCCCTTTCCTCCTCTTCCTCCTCCCTCCGCTTCTCCTCTTCCTTCTTCCTCCTCCTCTTCCTCGCTCCTCCTCCTTCCTCCTCACTTTCTCCTCCTCCTCCTCCCCTCCTCTTCCTCCGTCCTCCTCTGTCCTCCTCCTCTTCTCCTCCTCCTCTTCTCTCCCTTCCTCCGGCCTCCCTCCTCTCTTCCTCCTCCTTCCTCTCCCCTCTCCCTCCTCCTCCTCCTCCTCTCTTCCCTCTCTTTCCTCTTCCCTCTTCCTCCTCATCTTTCCTCCTCCTCTTCCTCCTCCTCCTCTCCTCCCTTCCTCCTCTTCCTCCTCCTCCTCCCCTCTTCTTCCTCCTCCTCGTCCTCCTCCTTCCCTCTCTCCTCCTCCTCTTCCTCCTCCTTCTTTCTCCCATCCTCTTCCTCCTCCCCTCCTTCCTCCTCCTCCTCCTCCTCCTCCTCTTCCTCCTCCCTTCTCCTCCTCCTCTTCCTCCTCCTCTTCCTCCTCCTCATTCTCCTCCTCTCTCTTCCCTCCTCTCTCCTCTTCTCTCTCCTTCCTCCTCTTCCTCCTCCTCTTCCTCCTCCTCCTCCTCCTCCTCCTCCTCTTCTACTCTCCTCTCCTCTCTCTTCCTCCTCCTCTTCCTCATCCCTTCTCCTCCTCCTCCTCTGTTCTCTCCTCCTCCTCTTTCTCCTCCTCTTCCTCCTCTTTCCTCTCCTCCTTCCTCCTCTTTTGCCCTCCTTCCTCCTCCTTCCTCCTCCTCTTACTCCCTTCATCTTCCTCTTCCTCCCTCCTCTCCTTCCCTCTCTCTTTCTCCTCCTCCTCCTCCTCTTCCTGCCCTCTTTCCTCTCCTCCTCCTCTCCTCCTCCTCTTCTTCCTCCTCCTCCTCCTCCTCTGTTCCTCCTCCTCTCTTTTCCTCCTCTCTCCCTCCTCTCTCCTCTCTTCCTCCTCTCCTTTCCTCCTGCCTCTTCCTCCTCCTTCTCCTCTTCCTCCTCCCTTCCTCCTCCTCTTCTCCTCCTCTCTTCCTCCTCCTCTTCCACCTCCTCCTCGCTCCCTCTTCCTCGCCTATCCCTCTTTCCTCCTCTTCCTCCTCCTCCTTCCTCCTCCTCTTTCTCTCCTTCCGCTTCCTCTCCTCTTCCTCCACCCTCTCTCCCTCCTCCTCCTCTTCCTCTCTCTTCCTCCTCCTTCTCCTCCTCACCTCCTCTCTACCTACTTCATCCTCTCTCTTCCCCTCTCTTTCTTCTCTCCTCCTGCTCTCCTTTTCTTCCTCCTCTCTCCTCCTCCTCTTCCTCCTCCTCCTCCTCTTCTCTCCCCTCTCTCTCTCCCTCTCTCTCCTCCCTCCTCTCTTCCTCCTCCTCCTCCTCTCTCTTCTCCTCCTCCTCCTCTTCCTCTCCTCCTCTTCCTCCTCCTCTTCCTCCTCCTCTTCCTCCTCCTCTTCCTCCTCCTCCTCCTCTTCCTCCTCTTCCTTCTTCCTCCTCCTCTCCCTATTCTTCCTGCTCCTGCTCCTCTTCTTCCTTCATGCGCTCAGCCTCAGTTTCTCTTCAGCTCCCCACCATGCTCCCCTCACCAAGATGCCTGGCATGGAGACCTGGAGGTTGGTCTATGATGGCTAATCCTGGGTTTCACCTTGAGTGCCAACCTGACTGGATCTGGGATTAGAGTACATGGCCCTTCACCAACATCAGGATGGACAGACAGACGTGCCTCCTCCCTGGCTCGCGCTCCCTCTCACGGCTCTGGCTGAGTCTTGGGAGTTGAAGGAGGCCCCAGAGAAGTGTAAGAGACTCCAGCACATGGAAGCATGGCCTTGGTTGTTTTCTCTGCCCACCCTGAGCCCCACACCCCACTAATACCAAGAGGTGGTAAAGTTAGAAAGATAAACTTTGTAATAATGATAGAAGCCAATGACTTGTAGACAGACGGATAGACGATGAATGAGCAGATGGATATTTGCATTCACAAATGAGTGATAGATGGATGATATGGTAGAGAGAAAAAGATAATAGATATGTGGGTAGATTCATAGGTAAACAGAATAGAGAACATATGAGTAGACACATCATACATTAAAAAACAGATACATAGATGATTGAGTAGATAGAAGGATAATAGATACATGGATAGACCAGTGATACCTACTTAAAATATAGATGGATGATAGGTATATGTGTACACATAGAAATAAAGATAAAAATACATTGATTGATGGATTATTTATGGGTAGGTGGATGGATGAGTGTGTCCATAGATGATGAATGAATGGATGAATGGATGAGAAGACAAGTAGATTGATGGACAGATGCTGGATGAATAGAGGAGTGGATGGGTAGATGGGTAGATGAGCAGATGGATGGATGGATGGGTGGATGGGCAGATGTATGTATGTATGTATGTATGTATGTATGGATGGATGGATGGATGGATAGGCAGATAGATGGATGGATGGATGGATGGATGGATGGATGGATGGATGGATGGATGGATGGATGGATGGATGAGTGGATTGCTGGCTGGATGGATGGATGGAAGAGTGGATTGATGGATGGATGAGTGGATTGGTGGATGGGTGGATGGGCAGATAGATGGATGGATGGATGAGTGGACTGATGGATGGATGGATGGATGGATGAGTGGATTTATGGATGCATGAATGGGTGAATGGGTGTATGTATGTATGTGTGGATGGATGGATGGATGAGTGGATTGGTGGATGGATGAGTGGATTGCTGGATGGGTGGATGGGCAGATGAGTGGATTGATGGATGCATGAATGGGCGAATGGGTGTATGTATGTATGTATGTATGTATGTATGTATGTATGTATGGATGGATGGATGAGTGGATTGGTGGATGGATGTATGGATGTATGTCTGGATATATGTATGGATGAATGGATTGGTGGATGGATGACCAGATAAATGGGCAAGTGGGTATATCAGTAAATGACTGGAAGTGGCAGAGGCAAATAGATAGTTGTAGATCCAAAAAAATACCCCCCCAGTCTACTTTACGGTTTACTTCAGAGGAAGTGGTCTGGAACCCTGGGCTAAAGGTTCAAGCCCAGACTAACCTTCACTGGGCAGGAGGTACCTGACACTTGGACTGGGTTGGCTCTTGTCCAGGTCTGTGCCCATCTTCTCTCTATAGCTATAGGACCCCTGACCACTACTGCAACATTGAAAAGTCCCTCCAACTCCAGGAACAATCTAACTTGAAAGGCACATGTTTGAGAATGGCGTCCCCTAACCATGTCAAATCTCCTCATCCTGCTGAGAGTCCCAGGCTAGCCTGCTTCACCCTGTCAGGGCTGCACCTCAGGTGCTCCTGTGCCAGGATCGTCTGGCAGAGACCTGGCTGTAGCTCTCTTTTCCTTAATGGATTACGGTGGGTTTAGGGTTTGGATTAGGATTAGATTGGGTTAAGGTTAGGGTTATCTTAGGTTCGGTTAGAGTTAGGTTGGGTTAGGTTAGGGTTAGGATTAGGATTAGGTTAGGGTTAGGGTTAGGGTTATGTTTAGGTGAGAGTTGAGCTGGGATTGGATTAGCGTGAGGTATTCTGAGGAGAGAACACTCTCCAACATGTTGAGATGCCTGGAGTCTGCACAGTGATCTCCGCTTTCCAGCTTTCATGAGTGTCACCATGCTGGGTGAGCTTTTCATGACGTAGCTGTCAGTGAATCATTTATGCTCCTGCGATGACCCTCACCACACTGCTGCGATGGCCCTGACCACACTCCTGTGATGACCCTGACCACACTGCTGCGATGGCCCTGACCACACTCCTGTGATGAACCTGACCACACTCCTGTGATGACCCTGACCACACTGCTGTGATGACCCTGACCACACTCCTGCGATGACCCTGACCACACTCCTCCTGCGATGACCCTGACCACACTCCTGTGATGACCCTGACCACACTGCTGTGATGACCCTGACCACAATCCTGTGATGACCCTGACCACACTCCTGTGATGACCCTGACCACACTCCTGTGATGACCCTGTCCACAATCCTGTGATGACCCTCACCACACTCCTGTGATGACCCTGACCACACTCCTGTGCTGACCCTCGCCACACTGCTGTGCTGACCCTCACCACACTGCTGTGCTGACCCTCACCACACTCCAATGACCCCAGTAAAACTCATTGGTTCACCAAGCTGGACTTCAGTGGTGTCTTTACCTTGGTCTGCTGTTCCCTATCTGTAATGCACAGATACTTGTTCATATCTCCCCAGGAACAATGTCATACAAACATGGCCTCCCTGGGTGCCCTGAGTACTAACTGAGCCTAGCATGGAGCTTTCCACACACCTGTGTTCTGCAGATCTTGAGCTACCCAGAAGGCCTGTGCTTGTCCCATTGCACATCATCTTGACACTTAGCTCACACCTGTAGCAAAGGCCCACCTTAGATCTGAAAGGCTCTATGAATATGAGTTAGGGACATGAGCTGTTATCTCATCCCAACGTCGGGGATTCCTAACCTGTCACCACATCCAGATGGCCACCCTGTAGTGTCTTCACCCTCCTGCACAGCAGGTGGGTGGGGAGGTCCTGGGATAGGCGTCAGCTCACTCAACAGCTCTTCTCCAGGCTATAGGATTTCTGTGAAATGTCACAGTATCACATATAACCTCATAAAAGTTCATACAGAGACAGCATTTACATGCCTCTAGTCCAGGCCACTCTTTTAATACACCTCATATAGCAGCTCTCTGCTGTTGCCATACTAAGTGTTCCTCAAACCAGGAAGCCTCCTCCTGCTCCATCCTTGGCCCTCAAAGATATACAGAAGGGCCAGGAGACAGTCCATCTCACAGGCTAAGCATGTGCATCTGTCTAAAGCATGAGCTTTAGTTGAATGTTTGGGGAGAGATTATTGTAATGTTACGGCCAGCAAGGGCACATTGAGGATTCCATGTAAGAAGTGTGTGAATTCTTATGATAACAAATAAGACAACAAATACAATTCTAAGAAATGTCATGCCCAGTTCCTCTGGAGTAGAGGTTCAATATTCCCTCTCTTTGGTAGCCCTTGGAGGGAAAACGCACACCTCCCAGCACACGCCTCTCTCTCCTCTGAGGCAAGCTATTTAATCTCCTCTCCCCTGAGCACAGCCCACCGTCTACAAAGTATGTTCTCGCTCTGTGAGGCACCCATGTGTGTGTTCACAATGAAATCATGTGACCAGCCTCCTTTACACTCCATAAAAGAGGGAACCCAAAGAACCAACTTCTTCACTTACACACAGGTTTCCACCTGTGTCAGCAAAAATCCTTACTAGCCATAAGCTGAGGCACTGAAATGGAAGGGGTGAAACAGGCTGCTGTGGATCTCAGTGCCGCTCATGCTGCAGGCCAGAAAAGAGAAGGGACTTCCCAGGGACAGGGCCTTCTGTGCCTGTCAGTTCAGGAGACAGGAGGATAAGGCCAGGTATGGTGGCTTAGGCCTATAAATCCAGCACTCAGAAGACTAAGACAGGAGGATTGCCAGGAGTTCAAGGCCATCCTGGGCCATAGGGTAAGACCCTTTCTCAAAAAGTATTTGTGTGTGTGTGTGTGTGTGTGTGTGTGTGTGTGTGTAAGAGAGAGAGAGAGAGAGAGAGAGAGAGAGAGAGAGAGAGAGAGAGAGATCACCAGTGCTAATCGCATGTGCTAGAGGCATTCCCTATGAAATAAGTATATGAGGATGACTTACAAAGCAGGGCTGGGGTGTAGCTCAGTAGTAGAGCACCTGCCAGCCATATACACGACTCTGGGATCCATCCTTAGCACATAAGTGTACACATGCACACACGAACACACAAACACAAAACACACACACAAACGTGTGTGTGTGTGTGTGTATGTGTGTGCTGTGTACATACCCATACACTCTTACATACAAAAACCATCATGATCCAGCCTTGAGGATTAGTTTTTTGGAGGCAGTTTCCCTCTGAAGGTCAAGCTGACATTGAACTTACAGTCTTCCTGACTCAGCCTCTCCAATGCTGGGATTACAGGTGGGCCTGGTGAGAATTTTCTGAGCAATAGGAGTGGTCATGGTCAGTGGTCATACAATGACATTCTGGGTCATGAAAAAGAGACCACATCTGAGTTCCCCTCCACTCAACCCTGCTTTAGGGCCAGGAAAGCAGCTGGTTACATAGCAGGAAGCTGGTTACATGGCATGCAGGAAGCAGGTCTCTCTGCACCCCGAGCTCTAAGTGGCACAACAGAAGTAAAGAAGGCAAGCCTTATACAGCACCAGTGGCCTTAGTGTTTAGAGAAGACTGCTCCCCAGAAGGTGCAGGTGGTGCCCCTGGGATGTGTGTGACCCTAGTTTCCAGGGTCAAGGAGGCTCAAGAGCGGCAATGAGGAGCCCGGAAGATGGCTCAGTCAGGAAAGAGCTTGCCTTGCCAGGACAAGGACCCAAGTTCAATTCCAAGAGCCCACATTAAAAAAGCCAGGCACTGGGGCTGGAGAGATTGCCTAGTGGTTAAGAGCGCCGACTCCTCTTGCAGAGGACCCAGGTTCGATCCCCAGCACCCACAAGGCGGCTGAGAACCGTCTTTAACTCCAGTTCCAGGGGAAACCGACACCCTCTTCTGACCTCCACAGCACTGTGCAACACGGGTGCACAAACCTACATGCAAATAGTACATTCATACACATACAAAATAAATAAAATAAAAAGAAAGCCAGGCACGTACTTGGAATCCCAGTACTGGGAAGGCAGAGACAGATAGATCTCTGGCCTGGGCCACTTGGCAAGTTCCAAGCAAGTAAGAAACCCCGTCTCAATAAAACCAAGGCAGAAAGCCGGATGTGATGGTGCACGCTTTTAATTCTGGTACTTGGGAGGCAGGGGCAGATGGATCTCTGTGAGACCATGGCCAGCCTAGGCTACATAGTGAGTTCCAGGCCTGCTGCAGCTATGGGGGGACCCTGTCTCCAAAACCCACCAACCAAAGAAGTGAAAAACCTTAGGGGGGGCTGGAGAATTTTCTCAGTGGTTAGAGCACTGGGCATTCTTGCAGAGGACACGGGTTCAGTTCCCAGCCCTCACATGGTGGCTAACAACCATCTGTAACTCCAGTTCCAGGGAATCCGACACCTTCTTTTGACCTCTGCAGGCATCGCACTTACACACATGCAGGCAATACACTCATAAACCTAAAATAAAATAATAAATAAAAATATTTTTAAATACTGCAGAGAATTCCTAGGCATCCCTCTGCTATGGTCTGAATTGCATTCAAAAATTCATATACTTAAGTCCTAATGCCCAACGCTAAACGATGTATGTGGAGACAAGCTGCAGACATGTGAGGAGACTGAGAAGGCCCGCTGTGTCGGTCCTGATCTAGCTCCACCAGTGACTCTCACGCAGAGAGAAGAGCCTGTGAGGACAGCAGAAAGATGAATCCCACAGGTCAGAGAGAAGCTTTCCAAACCAACGCTGCACAGACCTTGGTCTTAAACTTCTGTCCTCCACAACTGCAAGGAAATGAATTTGTCTTGCTTCAGAGCCCTGGTCTACATGCTTTGCTTGTAGGCCTTAGTAGACTCAGCACCTTCCCATGGCTTGATGTTAGCATGGTAGCACGCTATGATCCCAGCCAGGTTACCACCCAAAACACGCCAGTAAGAGGACAGTACTTAGACAGCGTGGCCAGCTTTATGATGTGACTGGAGCATCCTGTAGACCTCCAGATCTCCGACTCCCCACGTAGTGCATCCTGTAGACCTCCAGATCTCCGACTCCCCACGTAGTGCATCCTGTAGACCTCCAGATCTCCGACTCCCCACGTAGTGCATCCTGTAGACCTCCAGATCTCCGACTCCCCACGTAGTGCATCCTGTAGACCTCCAGATCTCCGACTCCCCACGTAGTGGCTTTCATTTCTACATGCAAGGCCTGTTTTTCCTAGCTTCCATTAGAGTTAAAATTATACATTCAGTCTGTTACGGAAGTTCCTAGCCATTTACTGCTACGGTGGTTAGCATGTTTCCCCTCCCACGACTCATGTGCTAGGAGTTTCGTCATCAGCTTGGTGCTATTAACAGGCATGCTCTTTGAGAGGTAAAGACTACTGGGAGGGTATTATGTCACTGAAGTCCTGCCCTCAGGAAAGGTTAAGATAGTTCTCACGGGACAGTGAGTTATGTGTGAGAATAAGCCCCCTCCTCGCCTGCTTCCTGCTGGACGTGTGACCTCTCCCTCTTGACCATGTTGCCATTCCAAAAGGGCCTTGCCAGAGCCGTGGGGATGTGAGTGCGACACCCTCAAACCTCAGAACTGAATACACCTCCTCTCTTTATAAAGTGACCTGGCCTCTGATATTTAGCTACCAAAACAGAAAATGGATTCATGCACTTGTTCATAAGTGTGCTGTTCAGTCACAGGGCCAGCAGCCATGGCTCACAGACGGACCCAGTGTGTGGACTTGGATTTAGGAAGTGCTGATCTGGACCATTCACCATGCACCTCTGGTTGCCTGTCACCACTGGAGAGCTACTGTCACTTCGGTTCTGAATGGCCCTGTGCTCACTGATGGCCCATGGCTCTGCTTCCTCGGGGTTGGAGAGACTAACGAGGTGATGACACCCACAAGCTTTGGGGTGACAGATGGCTTATGTTCGCAGGCCCCCAGCAGCTCTCCTTGAGGGCCACGCCCCAATCTTTCTGCACTTCGTCCAGCCACCAGTCCTCTGTCCTCAGTGTGAGGTCAAGGACGACAATGTCTTTACCACACACAAACACACCACACAAACACACATGCACATGCACCACACAAACACACATGCACATGCACCACACAAACATACAAGCACAAACATGTATACCACACACAAACACATGCACACACAAACACAAATACACTCAAACATGTACATATACATGCACGCATCACACCACACCCATGTATATTCACACATAACACACGTGTGTGCATGCATATATAGCTAGCTATGCACATACATACACACAGCATACAAACATGTATGCACACACAACACACATGCACATGGATACATCTGCATATGATATGTATAACATCTCTCCTGTCCCAGTCGGCCTGAGCCCTGATGCTGCCCCCTCCTCTGTGTGTGGTTGTGGGTGGCCTCTAATAACATTCACAGTGTCCGTGCAGAAGGACAGAATGAAGATTCTAGCAGCCAGATCCAGCAGGGCCTTTGGCTAGTTTCCCTAGGCAGGGCTGGGCTGGCCTTGTCAGACAGCACTGACTGGTGGACGGTGCCCAGCTACACTGCCCCTGGAACTGTGGCTGTCAAGACAGACCCACTCCAGAACCTGCCTGCTTTCTGTTTAGGAAATTATTTAAGACATTCAACATACCACTAACTGAACTGCAGTGGGATGGGCCTGGTGGATACTGTGTGAATACTGGGTTGATTTAAACCTGATAGCAGAACATAGTCCACTGACCGTCGCAATCTATACTCTCCCATCCCGCTACTCCCTCCCTTACCCATCACTCCCTCCCCTCCACTGCCCTCCTCCCTCTGTGGACAGCTCTCCCTGCAGATATGGCCCTTGTTCCCAGGTTCATCATCTCAAGATAAAGTGGGCCACATTAATACAGAGAGGGCTGAGTGCTGTCAGTGTCTCCGGAGCCACCTGGCTCATCTGTGACCTTGGTATATCGCCTGGGTACATCTCAGAGCTCTTACTGGCTCTGATCTCTTTGGTCTCCTCCCCCAGTGCCGTGTCTTCCTTTTCCCCAGTCCCTGTGGATCCCCGGGGNCTCCCTCCCTCCCTCCCTCCCTCCCTCCCTCTGTGGACAGCTCTCCCTGCAGATATGGCCCTTGTTCCCAGGTTCATCATCTCAAGATAAAGTGGGCCACATTAATACAGAGAGGGCTGAGTGCTGTCAGTGTCTCCGGAGCCACCTGGCTCATCTGTGACCTTGGTATATCGCCTGGGTACATCTCAGAGCTCTTACTGGCTCTGATCTCTTTGGTCTCCTCCCCCAGTGCCGTGTCTTCCTTTTCCCCAGTCCCTGTGGATCCCCGGGGATCACTAGCATTTCCAGTTCTGAGCTTCAGAGTGGCTGCTTGACTCCCATCCCCACGAGTCTGCTTCGTCTCTAACTCCTGAGCTTACCTGCCCACTCAGGGACCAAGTCCCCTCCCTCCCTCTCTTCCTCCCTCACCTGCTCAGGCATACCCCACCTTTCTCCCAACCACTCCCTCCAGCCCTTTTTTAGACTCTCTGCCTACCCCCAGCTTGTGCCCCTGACTAATGACAGAACCCTAATGTGTACTCAAAACCAGTGCATGAACAGGCTCTTATTAGCTCTTAATTGACTCTCAAGATACTTTCCAGGCCTGGAGAGATGGCTTTCTGGATAAAGTGTTTACTGTGTACCTGTGAAGATCTAAGCTCAGATCTATAGGACCCCCACAAAAGCCAGGCAGACATGGCTGCCTCCTATAATCCCAGCAGTCAGACGGCAGAGACATGGGGATCCCCGGGGCAAGCTGGCTAACTCACACACATGCACATACACATACATACAGAGGCATGCACCCAAGAAGCACATACATACACACAGCATACAAACATGTATGCACACACAACACACATGCACATGGATACATCTGCATATGTATATGTATACAGCTCTCTCCCAGTCGGCCTGAGCCCTGATGCTGCCCCCTCCTCTGTGTGTGGTTGTGGGTGGCCTCTAATAACATTCACAGTGTCCGTGCAGAAGGACAGAATGAAGATTCTATGCAGCCAGATCCAGGGCCTTTGGCTAGTTTCCCTAGGCAGGGCTGGGCTGCCTTGTCAGACAGCACTGACTGGGGACGGTGCCCAGCTACCTGCCCCTGGAACCTGTGGCTGCAGACAGACCCACTCAGAACCTGCCTGCTTTTCTGTTTAGGAAATCCTTTTAAGACATTTCAACATCCACCTCCTAACTGCAGTGGGATGGGCCTGTCTGGACCCTGTGTGCCATCCTGTGTTGATTTAACCCTGATATGCAGAAATAGTCCATCCCTCCCTTCCTTC